>SJYC01052495.1:0-16423 GCA_006408675.1 Madoqua kirkii | reverse complement strand
CGCGGCCCTGCTCTACAGGCAGGAGGGCAGCAGGAACTGGAGCCTGAGACACGAGCCGAGTGGGGGCAGGACCCCCTTTATTGCAAAACCCCCGTGCAGGCACTTGCCACTCAAACCTCCCTGGTCCTGCAGGGTGAGAGGTCACCACCTGGCAGGGAAGCCCCTTGACGGCGGGCCCACACCCCCAACACATCTGGAGCAGGGGCCTGTCCCAGAGGTCGCTGGGTTCCCTCTGCTCTGGAAGGACAGAGGATGAGGCGGACCCACAGATTAGGGCACCCTAGGTCCCGGCAGCAGAACCAGAGGGCGGGCAGAGGTTTCCATCCACTCAGGGCCAGGATCCACGTCCACACTCATGGCCGCCTCCTCGAGGCTGGAGCCCCCAAGCCTGCCAGCCCCTCAGCGGGCCCATACCCCCGTGCATCAGGAACCTTCTGCAGCTCCCACGTCCACGGGGAGAGGGGATTGGCTCACAGGGATGCCCGTGGCCACCTGAGCCCCTTGCATGCCGCCCAGCAGGCTTAGCAAAGCCTTGCGCCCCACCCACCTCGAGGACTGAAGGCAGGGGAGGCAACAGTACAGTCACCCCCATCTGGGCCTGCAGCTGGTCACACCACGGCTCTCAGGAGCCCTCAGACACACACGCCTCAGTTTGCTCTGACGTGGATTCCAGGACACGCGCCGCCTACAGCATGGGCGGCCCAGGCAGCTGCCCCACTCCCGCGCCCCCACGGAAGACCCTGTGAGCCTCAGCACTTTTGAAAGGAGCCCCGCACTTCCAGACCGAGCAGCTCCAGCCATCAAGACTCCTCCTCTGTCTCAGTGAAGCTCCAGCCCCAGTGTACGTGCCCTGCCCCCACAGAGACAGCCCTCTGCGGTCCAGGTCTGGGGACACACACACTGCCCAGGGAGAGCTCTTCTGGCACCCAGGTCCCCCCAGGGAGGCCCGAAAGGGCACCTCGGGAGGGGGCAGGAGGACAAGGACGTGCAGGGCGCTCTGCCTGGGCTCCCACACCTGCGGCTCACGCCCATGCAGGCGTCCACACACGCGCAGGTTTCCCAGAAGGTGCAGCGTGAGGACGGGGGTCCCAGGCCAGGGCTGGGTGCCACTGGTTGTGGTGGGGTCAAGGCAGGCGCCCCCCACGGGGGCCTGGCAGGCCGGGGCTGGCGGCAGGTGGGCTCAGGCCCCTGCTCGGTCCCAGTGGGGTGTCTGGCGGCGGCATTCCATCACTGCTCAATGTCCAGGCTGCCCAGTGGCTGCGGGGGCTCTGGGGGCTTAAAGCTGAGGACTTCCTGGTAGGTGAGCTCTGTATGGGGAGGGGGGAGGCGTGCGGTCAGGCCCCCAGCGGCCCAGGCCCCCTGCCCCCTGGGAGAACCCCCCACTCCTGGGCTTGCCCTGTGCGGGCCCCAGGTTTCTGGTGGACTCACCCAGGCCTAACTCTAGCTGCCCCCGCCCACCCCAGTGTTGGGGGGGTAGATGTCCCCCCACCCAGAGCCTCTCGGAGGAACAGGAGCCCCCTGCTGAGAATGGCCAGGGCCAGCCTCGGGGACGCGGCCCCACCCTTCCACTCCTCCACCGTGCGCTCCTTTGCCTCCACGCTCTCGTCATAGGGCTCTGCCTCAGGCTCGTCCTCCGGGTCGTGGTACTGGCTGAAGTAGGCATGTGCCAGGGCCTCGGCCGCGCTGATCCTCTGGTCACTGTCCAGCACCAGCATCCTGCCCAGGAGGTCCACAGCTGCAGAGGCGGGGGTGCCAGGTCAGCTCCACCCTGGGGCCGAGTGTGGAGCCCCACCCAGGCCCCCGGCCCGTCCTCACCCAGGGGGTTGGCTCCGCGGAAGATGCTCCTGAGGTCCTTCTGGGGCATGGGGGGCAGGGACTGGATGTAGGTCCGGGCCTAGGTGCCCACAGCAGGGTCTGAGGGGCTGTGCAGGGCCTCCCCGCCCCCAGCCCTAAGCCAGGCAGGGGCTTGATGGGAGAGGCCCCCAGCCTTTCTCTCCAACATGCCTGGCCAAGGGCATGCGTGGAACAAAGACCTCCCCCCTAGGATCTGGGGGCTCCAGCATCTCGCCTGGCTCCACAGGGCAGCGGGCCCGGTGTGGCGCCACTCCACAGTCCATAGCCAGGACGCTGCAGGTGCCCAGGCTTCACCGGCCCTGTCACTCATGCCAGGAGTGTCTCCCCAGGTCTCCCTGAAGGGGGCCGTGCCCGCCTTAGGGTTGTTCCACTGTGACCCATGCTCCCCCCATGGGGCCCCATCTAGTCCCACAGCCCCCCTTCCACCAGGTCAGCAGAGAGGCTGATGACCAACAACTCACGTGTTCTGAGGATATCTTTGCTAGAACCTCAGGGCTAGGTGTGCCCACCACCTCCATGATGCGCTTCAGCTGGTCAATGTCTGCCTGGCTCAGGAAAGGTCCAACGGCCAGGCATGGTCTCTCCTGGGATCCCAGACCCCAGACCCTGCTCTCCTGCCACTGGGGACAGTGAGCCCAAGGTGGCATGGTGTGGGGCGGAGGAGGCAAGACCGGCCAGAAAGGGCCAGAGCCCACGTCCCTCGACCCCCCACCCTGCAATAGGAGGCCCAACCTTCCTCCCCAGCCTGAACCAAGGATACAGTCACTTCCGGGGAAGAGAGCCTTTCCCTGGAGCAGCTCAGCCATGATGCAGCCCACGGACCAGATGTCCACTGAAGGAGAAGGTGTTGCCATCAGTCTGCCCACCCCAAGCCCCACCCCAGAGAGCTGGGGGCTGGCCCCACGGCCCCACGGTTATATCCAGGCCCCTTCTTGACAGCACCCTGGGCAGGGCAAGGGTCAGCCCAGAAGCCTCAGTGCCCTGCCTCTCTGAAGGTCAGGTCCTGAGCGCCTGGCCTGGCCCCAGGGCCCCTGGGCTCCTGCCCGCCCACCCCTCGCAGGCCGCGCCCTGGGGGCTGCCTCACCTGTCTGGTTGTAGTGCATCCAGTTCAGCATGATCTCGGGGGCCCTGTACCATCGCGTGGCCACGTAGCCAGTCATCTCCTCGTCTGCCTGGCGCGCCAGCCCGAAGTCCAGGATCTACGGCGAACCCCGGCATCAGCCCCGCGGTCCCCACCTCCCCGCAGCCCTCCCAGCCGCTGCCCCAGCTGCTCACCCGCAGCTCACAGTCCTCATTCACGGCCACGTTGCTGGGCTTCAGGTCCTGCAGGGCGGGCGCGCGGTGAGAGTCCGGCAGAGTCCCGGGCCCAGGACCACCGCCGCCTCCTTGCACCGCACCTACCCTGTGGATGATCCCGGCCGAGTGGATGTACTACGAGGGGGAGACGGCGGGGCGTCAGGCGCTGGCCCCCGCGCCGCCTCCCGCTCCCGCTCCGCGCCCACCTTTAGCCCGCGCAGCAGCTGGTACACGAGGAATTGGACGTGTTCGTCACTCAGCGCCTGGCACTTGACGATGTTGTTCAGGTCGGCGCCCATCAGTGTGGTCACCAGGTACCTGGGTGCGGCCGGGAAGGCCGGGAATGAGCCCCGCGCCCTCGCCCGCCGCCGCGCCCCGCCCCTGCCCGCCGCCGCGCCCCTGCCGCTCACACTTCGCTGAAATCCTCGAGGGAGGTGGCCGGCGTGAACACATCCAGCAGCCCGATGACCTGGGGGCGCGGGGAGTCAGAGCTGCGCGGCCCGGCGCGCGCCGCGCCCCGCCCACCGTGCTCGCCCACCCGCCGGCCCGCTCACGTTCTCGTGCTTCAGGTGTTTGAGCAGCCGCAACTCCCGGTAGGTCCTCCGCGCGTGGATCAGAGACTGGAAGGGCCGCGACAGCTTCTTCACCGCCACCCTCTGGCGCAGCCATGTGTCGTAGGCCGAGCTGCAAGGCCACGCGTGAGGCCCTGCCTCGTCACTGGCCAGAAGGCCACCGGCACAGGCATGAGACCGCACTAGCTCCCTGGCTCCCCGCTCCCTCCTGGGGTCTTCTTTTTTAAAATATTTGTTTGGCTGTGCTAGGTCCTAGTTGAGGCATGTGGTATCTAGTCCCCTGACCAGGGATTGAACTCTGGCCTCCCTGCATTGGAAGGAAGGCGTCTTAGCCACTAGACCACCAGGGAAGTCCCCCTCCTGGGGGTCTTGCTCCTTCCTCCAGAGGCAGGTCCCCTTCCACTGACCCCCTGACTTCTGGCCTCCTGAGCCCACCTGAATTTCTCCTGACTCCTGCCCCCACCTCAGGGTGGAAATACCGCCCCAGGGAAACAGCCAGAAGTGTGTTGCAGAGTAGATGTTCCTCCAGCTCCCTGTGGGCCACGGGGTCTGGGCAGCCCCTGAGGGGTCTCAAAGCCACGTCCAAAGCCCCGGAATGCTCAACACGTGAAGGAGAACCTGACCAAAGGCGTGTGTTGCATCCCCGTCTGTGGCAGTGAGAGACTAGACAGTAGGGAATGTCCAGCAGAGGGTGGCGTCTGGACCCCCAGAGCGCTTCCCCTCCTGCAGCCACACTCCCCGGAGGCCCAGACCTGCAGCCTCCATGCCCACCTGCTCAGTATGCCCTCTGCCTCCCGCTCCACCGCTATCTCAGGATCCGCCTTCCCTCCAGCGAGTGAGCCGTCCTGTGCGGCCACCCCACCCCTCCACGCCCACACAGGGAGCCTCCTGCAGCAGTGGGCGATGGTGGAGGAAAGCTGCTCGGGTGGAAGTTAGGAGGAGTTGCCCCTCACAGGGGAGGGGAGCAGACCTTTTTCTGTCTGCAGGGTCAGCAGAGCACTGTGGGGACTGGCACCAGGCCATCAGCCTCATCCGAGGAGGGAGGGAGCCCAGGAGTGACACCTGCCTGGCGGCCCGCTTCCAGCCAGGCTCTGTCAGCTCCCCCAGGGGCCACACACACATACCCTCTCCTGCCACTGTGGCCTTAGGGGGAAGCCAGGGCCCGCTGGCTGGGGCGGCTGGAGTGGCCTGGGGTTCCCGATGGCTGGCCAGTGACAGCATGAGGCCTGAGGCCCAGGGGACCCCAACCGCTTCTCCAGGCTCCAGCGCTGGGCCCTGGGAGTGATCTGAAGAGTCCCACTTGGAACCTTCTGCCACGTTCTAGAGCAACAACTCTCCACCGGGGGCCTGCCTGCCTATAACCATGCCCCCACAGACACCTGGCACCTCACCGGTTCTGGATTGTGGGGGGCACACTTCAACATCCACACCCACAACTGGCCTCACTGTCAACACTGAAACCCCAAGGACTGTCTGCAAGCCCCGCCTGGCTCCACCAGGTCCAGAGGCCTCCCCAGGCCCCACCCTCCCTCCTCTCTGGGCCCCAGGGTCTCTCTTGGTTGGGGCAAAAATGGGGAGGTATGTAGACCCTCTAAAGACTGTGGGGGATGGGAGGCTTCTCCGATCAGGCTTGAACCCCATTCGGAGTCTGAGACCCCTTAGAAAACGGGGGAGGGGACAGGACCCCCGGAGGAGCTGGAGGTCATTCTTAGGCAGGGGTCTTGGCGCCCCACCCCCAAGCAGGGCTCTTCTTTTTCAGGCAAAACTACCGACCCTGGGGCGGGGGTATCTACCGGAGCCCAGGGCTGCCTGACCCTGGACCGGGGAACCCCAAATGCCTGCTCAGACATCCAGGGCCACGGAGACCGGCCCTTTTGCCAGCTGTGACGTCGCAGATTCACACCCGGAGGAGGACTCCGGGCTGGAGCGGCAGAGGGACGCCCCTTCCCCGGCCAGGTAGACGCGCCGGGAAAGTTTCCCTCGCGTCCCCACCCCACATTCATTCCTCAGATCCGCGTAAGGCCCGGGGGCGGAGGCAGGGCGAGCCCCTCCCCGCGTCGGAACCCCGCGCGGGGGGGAGGGGCGCGCGTGGAGACCCCCCGCCCTAGCCCGCCCCTACCAGACTGAGCCGTAGGCGCCCGAGCCCACCGGGCGCAGCCCCTGCAGCCGCTGCGGCACCTCCCACAGCGTCTTGTTCAGCTCCAGCCGGTAGAAGCCGGCGCGCGGGCCCGACATGTCCGGAGCGGCCGCAGCTCGGCGCGCGCCCCGCCCCGCGCCCGGCGCCCAGCGGAGCCCCAGCCGGCTGTGGGAGGCGGGGCGGGGCGGGGCCAGGGAGGGGGTTCCCGCAGACTGACGCGCGGCTTCCAGCCCGCCCCAAGCCGCGGCTAGGCGGAAAGCGGCCTTCCCGGGGAGGGGAGGGCGGCGGCGGTGGAACGGCTCCTAGCTCCTCCCGCGGCCTCCTCCCGGGGGCCGCGCGCCTCCCCCAAGCGCGCCGCGTCTGTCTTCGGCGCGTCACCGCCCGGGCCGCTGTCACCTCCCGGGCTCGGCTCCCCGCACCCTCCCGTGCCCGCACCCAGGGCGCCACCCCTGCCCACCTGCCTTCGCCCGCCCTCCGCCACCCGCCTGCTCTGGGTCCTGCGTCTCCCCGCTCCAGCCTGCTCGGGACGGGCACCCCTCCTCTCCCGGCTCCTCATCCGGGCCCTGCACTTCTCCCCTCCCCCAGCGAGCTCCTCCTGGAATGAAGGCAGAATCCTCTAAATCAGAGAAGCCAGGGCGAACCACGGAACACATATATATTCATATTCATATTTTCCGGATAAATACGTAAATGAATATTTACACACCCCCAATAAAAGCTAGGCATTTGGTTGGGTAGGGTCCCTTCCGCGTGGGCCGACGGCGGCGCCTTGGACTCTGGGTCGGCCTCGCTTCCCTTCCCATTGGCAATACGGCCTTAGCGGTGTGGTTCGCTTTCTGGTAAAGCTTCCCCGACCCGGTGAGGCCTCTGGCAGCGGCGGCTCCTGGGCCGGGCTCAGCCGCACCCTGGGGGAAGCGCAACTGCCGGGCCGGCCCGGAGACCCGCCCTCAGGACCAGGGACAGCGGCGGCGCCGAGGGGAATGGAAGGGCTGGACTCAGGAATCTCTCCTCACCTGGGCTCTCTTTGGGGCCTGGTACCCGTCCTCCTGCTGAAGTAGCCCCCTCAGCTGTGACCTCTTCCAGGAAGCCCACTCTGACTTTCCCAGGTACTGCGGGGTCTCGAACTGCGAACTCCACCCCGCACGGGGCATTTCCTCTGCCCTTGGAAGGTGCAGTTTGCACCGGCTGCTGTCACTGAAGGGGCTGGGCCTATTTCAGCATCTGTCTGGAGCTCTGGGCGGGAGCGGAGGTTTCTGTTTGAAGTGACCAGGGTTGGGATAGAGCGTCTCTGGGGAGTCAGCCCCCTGACCCGCACCCTGGGGAAGCGGGGGTGGGGGGGGCGGCGCTCGGCTGCCCCTCCCAAGAGAGTGCGACCTCAGGGTGGGTGCCCAACCCTCCCCTTTTATGAAACAAGCAAAAATCTGAGTTTTTATGTGAAACATCCTGATATTCAAATATTGATAACCAAATTAAAACATGTCAACGCAGTCCCAGGCAAACGGACAGTTGTGCCTGGCGAATCCGGGTCCTGCAGGGAGCCCAAACGTAAGAAGGGTGCCGGGTCCCACTCCTAGCGCGCGGGCCTCAGTTCCTCTCTGGGCGCCGGGAGCGCGGGATGCGATGAAGACGCCGGTGTCCCCGCCCCCAGCCCCCGGCCCTACCCCCGCTTCCTCGGGGCCCCGCGATGGGGACACCTTTCCGGCCGGGCGAAGTGACTGAGGTTTTGTGCGAAGTTAATGGAGCTTCAGCTAAAGCGAGGAGGGAGGGGAGCGGCGGGCCGTGGGAACCGGCCGCGCGCCGCAGGGAGGAGCGGCCTTTGTCTGCGCGAAGCCGCGTGGGGCGGGCCCCGTTCCCATGGCGACCGGCGGCCCCGGCCGGGCGGGGCGGAGCGGGCGCTGGGTCCTCGCTCCTTCAAGGGGGCCAAGAGGTCTGTCGACTAAGGGAGTCTCGCCCGGCCTTCTCCCGTCGCCCTCTTTCCCCCGGAATCCCAAACGCGAGTGGGGATTCTGCCCTCCGACAGGATCCGCAGTGTTTGTCCCTCACTGTGCTGTGTTTTCAGGGTCGTCCTGGCCGCTCTAGAGCCTGGAGCAGGGGCGGCATGGATCAAGGGCAGACAGGAGCGGCAGGCGCTGCCCGTGTGAGGAGGCCGCGGTGGAGCTGGCAGAGACGAGCCCGCGTGAGCCCTGGGCCGCCGACCGGACCCCACCCCTGGCCTCTTTCCACTTGCTCTTGTGATTCACGGGTGGGGGGGGGCGGGGCATACCAAGATCCCGCATGCCGTGCCCACTGTCTCCTCTCCACACGTCCAGGCCACCCCCTCCTCAGCCCCACACTGGTCTTCTGACTGGCTGCACATCGCCCTGAAGGGAAGAGACCTTTAGAGAGGCCAGACGAACCTCCGAAAACGCTATCTGGCCCCGTCGCAGGGCCGGGGAGTTAGAGGGTGTGTCGTGCTCCTGACAGTCACGGGTGTGGCCCTGGGCTGGCCGTTCTGGCAGCTTGGAGGGAACGCCTTGGAGGCTGCTCACCCCTCTGCCTTCGCCTCCCGTGTCCCACTGCACCGGGAGGAAAAGGGAAACGCAGAGTGACGGAAGGCTGCGTCACCCCTCGGTTTGCCAGTCTCCTGACCCCTCCAGGCCGGCCAGCCCACCCCCACGCACCCAGCCATCCAGGCCCGGTTTCTCCGCGGGCCCCAGGAAAGGACGGCCTCTAAATCCATTCACGTGCCTGTCCTTCACGGGGGAGAGCACCCGCCTGTTGGACCTGCAGCAGAAGGCAGTCTCACCCACTCTCCGCATTTCACACCCAACTACCAGTGGGGAGGAGGCAGGCGTGCCTGCAGGGGTCTAGTCTAGGAGCCAGGCCTCCTGGTGCCTGCTCCCTCTGGCCTCCCCCACCCTCGGGTTAGCACTCCCAAATTACAACCCCCTGCTCCAGTCCAGCAGTCTCGTTCCGCCTTCCTAACCTAGTACAGAGCTGTGCCGGTGGTCCTGGGGTAGGGGTGCCAGTGGTGTGCCTTCCACGTGGGAGATACCCACTCCTGTTTCATGCGGCTTGAGATCGGCTGCCTGCCCAGAAGTGGCTCATGATGGAAAACCTAACCTGCTAAGACCTCTCAGCCGCAGTGGTGTACACCAGGTGGAGACAGGCCGGGGGGCCTGGCAGGAGCCTCCAGATCCTTAGAATAAAGCCGCACATACCAGAAAGCAGGTCAGACGGATGGAACCCAAAGACACATGAGCACCTGGATGGAGCTGTATCTGAAGCTGGACCCTTCACTTGCTTTTATGAAGCCACTAAATCCCTTTCCTGCTGGGGTCGGTATTCTTGGACCACATGGGCTCCCTCGGGGAAGACCCTTGCTGCCCCCTTTACTGCTGCATAGCTAGTGCCCAGGACGTGTTGAATGAGCACGTGAGGGCCCCGACACACTGATGCTGCGTGTGTGTGTGTGCACGCCTGTGTGCTCAGGGCACGTGTGCTTGATGGCCGCAGGCTGGTACACCTCCTGGTTCCTGTGCAGTGTTAAATGTGCGATTGGGAGCGAGCCCCTGGCCCCAGGGAGGCCTCTGGGGCAGCCCCCCTCCCTGCACTAACAAAGGGGCCCTGCTCTTGGGTACACTGCCCTTGAGCTCTGCGTATGTGCTGAGTCATCCTGGGCTGGTCTAGGGCACCCGGGAGGTGCCAACCCTAATGGACCCACAGCCTTGAGCAGCAGGGACACAGAGCCTCTCTCCAGGAAGCACCGTGCCCACCCGTGTGTATGCAGTAGGGGCTGAGCAAACGTGTGCTGGTTGGACCATGCTGTGGGGCACCCCACCTCAGCAAGAAGGAAACAGCTCCCTTGCGCTCACGGAATGGCCGCCCCTACACCAGAGGGCGCCTGAGGCAGCCCCTCCCCCACTGGGCAGGCCGTCTCCTTGCTTTCAGGGTCTCTGGGACCAGCTCCTCTCCACAGCCCAGAGCTCACCGCCCGGTCTGACTAGCATCCTGTCCCACTGGGGCTGCAGTGAAGACAGGGACCGAGGCCCCACAGGCACAGCAAGAGGTGGGCTTCTGGGGCCACAGAGAATGCATGCAAAGTGAGACCACAGGCAGATCCAGGGACAGGGCAGCGGTGCAGGGACGGCAGACCGGCAGCTCCAAGAAGAACCCAGCCCACCAGCAGAATGAAAAAAACAACTGTATTTGATTTACAATTCACAAGATTTACAAAAAGGGTTGGGGTGGTCCTGGCAGACCTGCTCCTGGCCCCCCAGACCTGGGGAGGGCCTCCGGGTCAGCCTGTCTGACAGGCCAAGACCAGGACCCCCCCATCTGCTGGGGCCCTTCTGGCCGCCTGGGCCTCGACGTCTGACGTCCAGCTTGACCTTTGAGGTGGGGCCTGCAGACGGAGTCCCCGGAGTGCCGGCACCCCGCAGGGCAGGCCCGCGAGGTCAGCGAGGCATCGTACCGCTTCTCTGCCTCCGTCCGGGCGGGGCGGACACACACAGTCCGGGCACTGGGTCCCGGAGGCCGCAGGCACTCAGGCCCCGCCGCTGGAGGCCAAAGCCAGGTGTCTCAGGCGGCTGCTGGTGCTCGGGGAGGGGACTGAGGCCTGACTGCCTCCAGCAGCCCAGCGTGGCACCGGGGCGTAAGGCACGTGTTTCGAATCACTCAGGAGACACTGGATGCTGGTTCTTTGAGAGGGAGCTGGTATTGGCGGCGCCCGGCTCTATTGCTCAGGGAAAGAAGCTAACGTGGCTACAAACGCTGAGGGGGAGCAGTCCCCCGCCACACACACTCGGAAGCCCGGGCTGCTCCTCTGCCGGAGAGAGAGGGGGTGAGTCCAGCCCACTTGGCCCCATCCCCCAGGGCTGCCCAAAGCCTGGCAATGCACATCACACACCTGTGTCCCAGACCGTGACACTGGAGGTCGGAGGTCAGAGGTCCGTGACCTTGTTCTCAAGTGCAGCTGCGATCTGCTGGAGCCGGAAGGCCAGCTGCATCTTCTGGGCGGCGGGGTCCTCCTCCAGGGCGCTGATGATCTTGGTTGGGGGAGGGGAGTGCAGGTGATGTCAGACCACAGCCCAGGGGAGGGGCGCCCGATGAGCGCTGCCGTCCCCGCAGAGGCCGGGCCCCCTACCTCGTCATAGTACTTCTGCGTGTACTGGTAGAGTTGGTGCAAGGCCACGAGGGTGTTCAGGGAGTCCATGTGCGCCTGAAGGGCCGGGGCAGGGGCTGCATGACCCACGGGGCCCGGAGGCCATGCCCCAGGGGGTGGGCAGATACAAAGGGACCCCCTCCAACCCTGTCACAACACTCAGACACACAGCGTGCCAGGCACAGACAGCTTCCCGTGCACACGGGCCCCGGGCCGGCGGGGCTGGCTCAAAGCTGCCCCCGTGCCCCACGAGTCCCGGCGCCTCTCTGGTCCTGTGGGCATATCACCTGCCCCCAGGGCTGACTCCTGCCCGGCCCTGCCCCCCCGCGGGGCCTTCAGGGTGGGGCAGAGGGCTAATCCTGGGGTGTGGGGGTCCCCCCCGTGTCCCCTGTGCCCCCTTTACCCGGGAAATCTCTGCCAGGTGTGTGTTCATGTCCTGGTCGCTGACCTGCACCATCTGTCTGATCCCCTTGTAGTAGCTGTGGGGGAGAGAGAGTTACACAGGGTGGGGGGTACTGGAAGTGGGGGCAGTGGTCCCCAGAGGTTGGGCCTCCTCCTGATCACAGGCACCACCCAGGGGCCCCGCTGGGTGGGTGCTGAGGGGGACAGGCGGGGTCTGGCCTGGCGGGCGTGTGCGGGACTCACTCCTCCACCATCTTCTTGTAGGTGGAGATCTCCTTGGCGTAGAGGAGCTTGTTGCTGGGAGAGTCCTGCGGGGATTGGAGCCCAGTGACACCCAGGCCGAGATACCAGGGGAGGAAGGGTGGCGGGGGAAGGGCTCCCACAGGGCAGCGGCCCCGCCTGGCTGCAGACCTGACGGTCGTTTTGTTTTCTAATTTACAGTAAAACTCACTCTTTCTCAAGGAAGGGGAAGGCTGATGGGGTCCCTGACTGCCAGAGGGCCGCTCTCCACAGGGCCTCCCATCACGCCAGGGACCGGCACCTGCCTGCTTCCTGACCTCCAGCCTCACGTGCAAACCCACGCCTGAACTGACCCCCGCATCCCACCGCCGCCTGCTTCCCTGGCGCCCCCTGGTCCAGGGCCCCACCCCGCCGGGCGGCCCGCAGCTGCACGCACACGGCTCAGCTTGTGCTCTGTGCGTGTGCAGGCGTCCATGAAGGTCTGTGCGATGACCGACAGGGAGGCGTCCACCACCTCGTGGACGTGCACGTCGAAGATAAAGTGGGGGTTCTTGAGGATGTTTACCCAGAAGCGGAGCGGTAAACTGAGGCAGAACAACAGGGCGTGAGGAGGAGCCTCAGGGAGCCTCAGGCGGGGCGGGGTGGGGGGGGCAGACTCCCCACCTGTTGGTCTTCCAGATGTGGATGGTGTCCTCATCCTTGATGTCGTGCTTTTCTGCCTGCTCGTCCAGGAAGTCGAAGAAGTACTTGACCGCGGGTGGCACCGCGTTCCCGGGCGCCAGCACGCTTTGGAAGAAATTGTCCACGAACTGCTGCAGCGTGCCCTGTGGGGCGGGGCGGGGCAGGGCGGGGTTCAGCTCCTCCGGGCAACCAGGGGCGGGAGGGCTAGGCCTGCCGCCCACACGCCCTCCGAGGCCCACCTTGACGGAGAGCAGGCGGGTCAGGTAGATCTCGGTGATGGCCTTGGTGCGCTCCTTTTCCTTCACGCTGCCGCGCTTGCACTTGCCCTCGTCCACCTCGTCCGTGGGCCGCACCAGGTGCCACACCCGATTCTCTTCCTCCAGCAGGGCATGGCCTGTGGGAGCGGCTGCTGAGGAACGAGGACCAGAGCCCAGGGCCGGGGTCCTAGCACCGGGCTCAGGTCCTCAGGGGCCAGACAAGGGGAAGGGACTCACGCTCCCCAGGCAGGTCCTGCTGGCTGTCCTCCGGCTGCTGGGAGACCCCTGCCTTGGACAGGATGAGAGTGGCCCCGTCCCGGACCTGGGGAACAGAGACGTGAGGGCCGGCTCCACACCCCACCCTCCATGGGCCCTCCCCACCACCACACTCACGTTGTAGTGCATCAGCGTGTTGACACGCCGCCACCGGCCCTCCCGCTGAGAGGTCAGGTCCAGGTCTGACAGGATCTGGGCTGTGGATCCGGGACGCCACTCTGTGGGAGGACACAGCCCAGCTCCAGGAACCCCATCCCAGCCCACCCGGCCCGGCCTCCCTCTTGCCATGCCCACGCCCCAGCCGACCCAGCTTCTCCAGGCACAGAGCCAAGCCTTCAGGGACAGAGCTTACCGAGGACCACACTTTCAGCCTTGGGCCAGCGGGAGCAAGGCTGTGTGCGGTACACCTGGTCGATGATCTTCTCCTTGACCTGGGAGATGGTGTCACAGTTGAGGACCTTGACTGGAATTGCGTCGACTCCTTCATCCTGGACGATCACGCTCACCGTCTGCACAGAACAGAGGACCAGCTGGTGAGCGGCCCTCGCCCTCGCTCGCCCCAAACTGGAAGCAGGTCTGGGCCTCCTCCTGACAGCAGCCTCTCTGGTGGAGGATAAGGGGCAGGGCGTCCTGAGCCCCGACAGTGCCCAGGGCCTTGCCTTTACCTGCTCTGTGGCTCAGCAGGACAGACAGCAGGGGGCTGCCCACGTGCAGCTGTCACAACATACACAGGTAATCATTGTCCTCATCCTTGATGTCGTGCTTTTCTGCCTGCTCGTCCAGGAAGTCGAAGAAGTACTTGACCGCGGGTGGCACCGCGTTCCCGGGCGCCAGCACGCTTTGGAAGAAATTGTCCACGAACTGCTGCAGCGTGCCCTGTGGGGCGGGGCGGGGCAGGGCGGGGTTCAGCTCCTCCGGGCAACCAGGGGCGGGAGGGCTAGGCCTGCCGCCCACACGCCCTCCGAGGCCCACCTTGACGGAGAGCAGGCGGGTCAGGTAGATCTCGGTGATGGCCTTGGTGCGCTCCTTTTCCTTCACGCTGCCGCGCTTGCACTTGCCCTCGTCCACCTCGTCCGTGGGCCGCACCAGGTGCCACACCCGATTCTCTTCCTCCAGCAGGGCATGGCCTGTGGGAGCGGCTGCTGAGGAACGAGGACCAGAGCCCAGGGCCGGGGTCCTAGCACCGGGCTCAGGTCCTCAGGGGCCAGACAAGGGGAAGGGACTCACGCTCCCCAGGCAGGTCCTGCTGGCTGTCCTCCGGCTGCTGGGAGACCCCTGCCTTGGACAGGATGAGAGTGGCCCCGTCCCGGACCTGGGGAACAGAGACGTGAGGGCCGGCTCCACACCCCACCCTCCATGGGCCCTCCCCACCACCACACTCACGTTGTAGTGCATCAGCGTGTTGACACGCCGCCACCGGCCCTCCCGCTGAGAGGTCAGGTCCAGGTCTGACAGGATCTGGGCTGTGGATCCGGGACGCCACTCTGTGGGAGGACACAGCCCAGCTCCAGGAACCCCATCCCAGCCCACCCGGCCCGGCCTCCCTCTTGCCATGCCCACGCCCCAGCCGACCCAGCTTCTCCAGGCACAGAGCCAAGCCTTCAGGGACAGAGCTTACCGAGGACCACACTTTCAGCCTTGGGCCAGCGGGAGCAAGGCTGTGTGCGGTACACCTGGTCGATGATCTTCTCCTTGACCTGGGAATGGTGTCACAGTTGAGGACCTTGACTGGAATTGCGTCGACTCCTTCATCCTGGACGATCACGCTCACCGTCTGCACAGAACAGAGGACCAGCTGGTGAGCGGCCCTCGCCCTCGCTCGCCCCAAACTGGAAGCAGGTCTGGGCCTCCTCCTGACAGCAGCCTCTCTGGTGGAGGATAAGGGGCAGGGCGTCCTGAGCCCCGACAGTGCCCAGGGCCTTGCCTTTACCTGCTCTGTGGCTCAGCAGGACAGACAGCAGGGGGCTGCCCACGTGCAGCTGTCACAACATACACAGGTAATCACGGGAGCACACGCCACGCACCGCCTCCCTGTGCACATGGTTACCACCACACGCTCGGTGTGCCAGGCCCCACACACGCCTGCAGCAGCTGGGAACCCAGGAGGCAGCCGGCCTGGGGCTGTGGCCCTAGAGCCCCTCTCCAGGGAGCCGGGACCCAGACCCCTCCCTGGGCAGGGGTGGCCCAGCACAGGGCGCGGGTGCTCATGTAAGTCCATGAAGGAGGCGAGTGGCATCCAGGTTCTGGTTTTGAGGCTGGCCCAGAACCCGGCCCTGGGGGCTCACCAGGGGCGTGTACTCTACGTCGTCCCCCAGCAGCCCTGTGTCGTTCAGGGTGTACTTGGCTTTCTTTTGCACGGCGTCCACTGGCCCCTTGTCCACCTGGTGCTTGACAGCCTTGAAGAGCTTGTACAGCGGCTCCCCCGCACTGTCCTGGAGCAAAGTAAGGCGGCTGAGCCGGGGGTGGGGCTGACCGCACCAGGGTGAATGCAGACCCATCCAGATGGAGCTGGGCCCCAAGGAGGTGGACAGTGGAGGGTTCCAGCACGCCCTGGGACCTCGCCCTTCCGGGACCTCGCCCTTCCCCCACCCCAGGCAGAGCTGGGTGGGACCCACCTTGAGATACTGGTACAGGCAGATGGACATCCAATTAGACAGCATTCTCTCCACCACTGTCTCAGACCTGAGGTGCAGAAAGGCTTTGTACAAGGGGCCCGCTAGTGTCCGAGGATCAGCTGGCTCTCCCAGGTACCCGGGCCAGGTACAGCAGCCCAGACCCCATCCACATCCCAGGTCTCCATCTCCCGCAGCGACCAATCTCCCAGGCCCCTCAGGGAGGGCATTTCATCTTCCACCCCATGCGACAGTGCTGACCACAGCGGAGCAATGCCTCCTGCTGCCCTACTCACTAGCCCTGGCTACACCTGCTGGTGTCCAGGTGCCTGGACAAGCCTGTGCGCCCCTGCCGCAGGCCCCCGAGGTGGGCCCCGCCCTGCCCCACACACCTGCGCAGCATCAGCTTGGGGTTCTTGGCCACCACGTACTGCTCCATGAGCTCTAGGAAGAGCGTGCGCATGATGTCCGTGTAGTACTCCAGCTTCCCGTGCAGAGCCACGGTCAGCAGCGACGCAAAGTAGACCTTGGCGCGGGCCGAGAACTCCCGCTGGTTCTCCAGGGTGTGGATGAACTGAAGGGCAGGCCGGTCAGAGCCCCGCCCCTCCGGAGGCCCCGCCCACGCAGGGCCCCGCCTCGCCCACACCCAAAGGCCCCGCTCACGTTGATGAGGAAGCACTTGCTGTTGAGCAGGTTGGAGAATTGGTAGAGCGCCTGCTCCACCACCGGCCGCCGCGACTCGGGGATGTCCAGCTTGCCCGTGATCATCACGTCCTTGTCGCCGTCCTTGGAGGGCAGGAAGAAGACGCGGTCGGTGTAGGTCTTGTAGTCCAACACGGGGATGCCGGCCTCGTGCACGTCGTTGGTCTGGTCTTCCATCTCAATCATCAGGTCTGCAAGGGGGTCGGGGTAAGGCACGCATGGCCGTCGCTGGCCGCCCGAGCCCCTCTGCC
>SJYC01052491.1:0-16536 GCA_006408675.1 Madoqua kirkii | reverse complement strand
GCTCGGCGGCGCTGCGGGGGTGGTGGAGGGGCCGGAGCCTCTGCTGCCGCGCCCACCCCCGCCCGGCCCCGCTCACCCGCGTCCCCGCCGCCGCGACCCCGGCCCCGCTCGGCTTTGGCTCCGGCTGCGGCTCCGGCCACGGCCGGCCGCGGAATGAATGGAATGTTCCCCGAGCCCAGGGAGGGAGCGAGCGGGCGGGCAGGGGCGGGCCGGCCGGCGGGGGCGGAGCTGCGGCCTGAGCCGGAGCCGCCCCTGGGAGCAGGGGGCCCGGTCTCCGACGGATCGGTGTCCAGGCCCCTCTGCCCATCGGCAAGCGCGCGGAGGACTTGAACCCACAACCGACCGATTGGGCACAACACCCACTCCTCCATACGCTTCTCTCCCTCCGGCCCAGGAACTGGGCGGGTCACAGAGCCAGGACCGAATGCTCTGGTCGTCCTCCGGTTAGTGTCCACTTGACTGAGGCCCTGGGGCAGGGGCCCTGGGCCTGCTACACCAGACGTGAGGGGTGAAGGCGCTGTGTGCCCTCACCCAGGGGACCAGATCCTGCTGCTGACTCCCAGGGGCCCAGACGTTGGGCTGTTCCCTGCCCCACCCCACCCCCGGGAGCCTGCGGCCAGACCTGGGCTCCCTGCCACCCCCAGGAGCCCTCTGGGCGGTGGGCAGAGTGAGCCCCTCTCACAAGCCCGGGTTGTACTGTGTCATAGGAGGGGCTAGGACCCCAGGCGGCAGCTCCCTCCACTTCCTGGACAAACAAAAGCCCCAGGTGACCTGCCTGGCCAGGCCCAGGAGCAAAGGGTGACCCACCTGACCAGGAGCTACGCTCGGGCCGCCGCCTCCAGAGGCGCCAGGCGAAGCCGGCAAAGCTCCCTGCGGCTGGTGTTCCCGGAACGAGCGCTTCCTGTTTTGAAGGCAGCCCGGGACCCCTGCTTGCTCACCGGGGCAGCGGGGATTTCCTCAGGGGCACCAGATGCCTCTTCCTGGCTGAAGTTTGGAGGTGCACTTCCAAGAAGTCCACAGCTCCAGCCTGCTGCCGGCCCGGAAGCCGTCTGGACATGTGCCCCTCGCTCCAGGCCCGATTCCCAGAAGGCAGCGCTGCGGTCAGTGCTAGCGGCCCTCCTGGCTCCCTGCAGAACCCACCCTCCCATGTGAGCCTGCAAGCCCCCACAGCAGGGCACCTGGTTTGGGGCAGACGTGTGCCCGCTGGACCTGGCCAGACAAGACCTGTGGGGACACCTCACTCTGTCACTGCGTGGCTATGGCCCCCACTGCCTTCCCCAGCTTGCGCTATCCCCCACTCACCCAGGCTTCAGTGGTCCGGCTCAGTCTCTGCACCAGGCCAACATTGAGGTTCTCTAAAAAGCAAAGGAGAGATGGTGGTCTCACGACAAGCCTGGCCCCTGCCTCCACGTCTGGGGAGCGAGGAGCAGCCCATGGGGCCCCAGCTGGCCTCTGCCATCCTGGAGCGAACTCTCAGCCTCCTGCCTCCTCCACTCCACCTAGACACTGGCCTCCCAGCCCCAAGCCCAGCACCCCCAGGCACACAGGTCCACTTGGTGTGTATGCGGCATGCCCCTCCAGCCTCTGCTCAAAGGGGCAGAGAAGGGGATTCGCTGGCTGTCTAGTGATTAGGGCTCTGCACTTTCATTGACGAGGGGCTGGGTTCCGTCCTCTGTTGGGGGAACTAAGATTCTGCAAGGTACATACATTAGTTTGATTAAAAGTAAAATTGTTTTCTGAAAAAACATGCAATCACAACTCCGTGATTCTCTCTACTAGATGTGTGACCTTGTGCAAGTTACTTAACTTCTCTGAGCCTCATTTCCCCATCTGTGAAACCCCAGCGGTCTGTAAGAACTAAAAGGTGTGGGCCTGAAAAGCCTGTCACATTGTAGCACTCAGCAAGCTGCGACTGTATCCTCTCCTCCTGGATAAACAGGCCTGTGTAGCCGCAGGGAGGGCCTGGTCAAGGATACTTCTCAAAACGGAAGTATGCAACGGAGAACCCACTGTGTTGGTGAAGATGGGTGGTCTGTGTGGACCCCAACAGAGCCCAGACCTGTTGAGGACAGCTGTGGTACAGAATGCCAGGCCTCTCCACCCATGGGGGTTGATACAGACACACAGGAGTTAATTGAAAAGTTCTAGAAGACGACATCCAAACTGAAAGTCCTGGTGAGCCTTGAGGCAGGGAGGAGGGGGCTGAGACAATAAGGCAGTATTTGCCACTTTAAAACGTTTCTGCAAGATAACATATTGAGTATGCATGTGCACTGGTCGCAGACCCAGACCACGGGCTCCCTGTCTGGCTCGCCAGCAGCATGCCCCCAGGCACCCCCCAAATGTGGGGACCAGCACTGCGAGGAGGGCCCAGGGCTGGAAGGACCCCCAGTATATCTGAGGGAGACCAGCAGGGGCAAGCCTGCAGGTGGGGGCTGCCACACCTGCGCACTTGGGGCAGGAAATCTCGCCAGTGTCCTCAGTGCCCAGCTAAGCGGGGAACGGTTAACCAGAAACAGGAGCTTGAGGCTCCAGGTGTGGGGGTGAAGGTACCTAGGCAGTCTTTGTGAAAGAGGCAAAGGCCACTCCACAGGCAAAGTCAGGGCCAAACCAAAGGGACGGTGGAGCCTGAGAGGGCCAGGCCGGGCCTGGCCTCGAGGCTGAATGCAGGATCCACAGCCCTGGGGCTGGAGCGTGCAGGCCTGCCCCTGAAGGGCATCACGTTGGCTTCCGTGTGCCCTGTGCCTGCTCCCTCCGCCTGGCATGGCCAAGCTCTCAGCCCCAGCCCTCCACCAGCCCAAATCCTTGGGAGGGGGCACTGCATGTGTGCTGGAGGTGATGCCAAGGGAGGCTGGCCTCTTCCAAGGGACCCCCTTTTCCTAAGCCCACATAGCCAGCCGCAGCCTCACCTGACGGACCTGCACCAGGGGATCCAGTGAGTTGGACCCCCTCTCAGACTCTCCTGGAGGCAGTCCTCAGATTTCTCCTCCCGAAAGCAGGAGCCCCCAGCCCACATTTCCTTCTGAAGGACCTGGACACCTCCCTTCCGCTTGGCCCCCAGCTGCCCCATCATGTCCACCCTGCCTCCAACTGGCAGCTCCACTCATTCCTGCCATCTCAGGTGAAGGCCCCTCTCCTGAACGCCCACAGGTGCGAGGTCCTGGGTGACCCCCGCCACAATCACACACCCCCAGTGCCGCTGCCGAACCCCTTCGACCCAGGGTTATGTGGGCTGTGGACAAAGTTACACTGAGACTCAGTTTCCCTGTGAGGGACGCGGGGTAATGGCAGCACCAAGCACAGTGTGAGGCTGGGAGGTGGTAAGTGCGTCTGTGCCTGGAGGAGAGATTCAGGGTGACAGCACGATGCCACCGTGCCTCTGCTTTTGCCGTCCCCCTGGGAACGCCTACCCACCCCCAGAAGCCGGAGACAGCCACCCACAGGACCGTCTCTCACCCACCACGGCCCACGGCTTCACCGACGGGCTGCTGAGCAAGGTCTACACAGGGTCTGGCCCGGCGGGCACCTCCGGGTCTTAGCCCTGTGATCCACGAAGGGGGTGACACACGGCGGAGGAGGCTGGACCTGCACGTGCTCCCAGGGCTGGTCCCCAAGCCCCCAACACTCAGTGGGTGTTCCCCCGGCCCCGAGCACCGGAGGGGGCAGGCCTCTCCTCACACACCCACTGCCTGAGGAGCAGAGGAGCCGCGCCCAGCAGGCCCCCCGAGGCTCCCTCCTTCAGTCCCTTTCTCCTAGGCAGCAGCCTCACCCCCTGCTCCGCCGCTAGGAAAAGGCAAACAGGAGGTGCCCACCGGGCAGGGCAGGGATCCCACCCCAGGCTAGGGCCCCTGCAGCCCTGGCCCCATGGAGGACGACCCTGGGGTGCAGGCTGGCCCTCCCTGTCACTAACATCAAGCAAAACCGAGGCAGCGACGTCTCAGCGCTGAGGTCAGAACAACGCAGATCTGCGGAGGGGGCGGGGCGGAGGGGGCTGGCCCTCGGCAGCCTGTGGGCTCGGGCAGGGGACCCAGGCTCGGCCGACATGAAGAGGCTGTTCAGAGAGGCTCAGGCCCAGGTGGGGACACTCCGAGATGGTGGGGGCGGGGGGCAGGCTTAGCACCGCGCGGAGGGCACTTGGGACTCCCAGGACCGAGGGAGTGGAGGAGTCAACCCCTGGCGGAGAGCTCGGGGCCGCGAGTCACTCTCCGACCCTAGGCCGGGAGGTAGCGAGGGCTGCGGTCCGGTCCGGAGCGCCGCCCCTACCCCGCCGCCTCTCCGCTCCCGAGACGAAAATGCAAATCTGCAATTAGCCCGGAGCGCGAAACAAATCAGAGGAAACAAAACCGGCGCTACGCCGGCAAATCAGAGCCTCCGCTGTTTTCAAAGCAAGAGCGGGGAGTGGGCGCGCGCTAGGGGGGGTAGTGTCGCGGCGCCCGGGCCACGGAGAGAAGAGTACCGGCCGGCCCGCCGAGAGCCCCGGGGCCCGGGTCAGAGCTCAGTCCGGGAGACGGGGCGCGGCCCCAATGGGGAGGGGCGGCCCGGCCTCGCAACCTGGGGCGGCCGGAGCCGGCGCGGCGCCCGCGGACCACCCCTCCCGAGGCCCCGCCTGCACCCTGCGCCCCCAGGGCCGCACTTGGGCCTCTGATGGGGCTCCCCGGGGCCCCTGGGAGCGCGGCCGCGGGGAGACTGACCTCCAGTTGCGACGACGGCGGCGGCGGCCACGTGGTCCCAGGGACCCGTCCCCAAGGAGCCTGGCGGGAGTCAGGCTGTCCTCCGCCGGCCAGGGCGCGGTGCGCAGCCCCGCCGGCCCCAGGCCCAGGCCCCCGCGCTCCGCTGTCCGCCAGTTACCCACTGCAGCCCCAGTGCCGCCTGCGTGACGCCCCACTCCACCCCAACCAGACTCACCGGGCAAAGGCCGAGCAATCGGCAGACACCTCCGAGCGGGGGCGGGCCGGGGCGGGCGGGAGCCTGGCTGACGTCTAGCCGGAGCCTTGCGTCAGCGCCGGGAGAGCCTCCCAAGGGACCCTCCCAGGTGTAGGGTGTCACCTCGTCCTCCCCACCCCCACCCCGGGCTCCCAGCCGCTCCTCTCCTCCCAGCGGGGGCTGAGGGAGACTGGGCAGCCTCCCCTGCAGCTGCGGCTCTGGGGCCCAGCGGGAAAATCACCCCTGCCCGGTGGCCAAAGGTCAGAGGCCCAAGGCCAAGGTGAGGAGGTGCAGAGAAGCCCCAGGGCTCTCCCTGCTGCCTGCCTGAGGGGTCTCCCCGCCCGCTCCCCTCGACCCTGTGGGCCTTCCCCACTCCAGCCACCTCAGAGCACCCCTCCGCCTTCGCATGAGGTCACCCTCACTGGGGTCTTGTGTCCCACCCTGACCCTCAGGCACCTCTGCAGATCCCAGGGCAAAGCCCCAGGGTGGATGCTGCCCCGGACCGATCCCACGCTGTTGGCAACAGGCCCCAGTCACTGCCTCAGCCAGCGACCACCGCCTGACCTGAGCCTGTGGAGAGAAGGCTTAGGGGAGCACCGTTTCAGTGAATTGTTATTCAAGAACACAAGCCCCGCCAGCAGCCCACCACCTCCTGGGCCTCCAGTAGGCCCTCGGGGCAGAAGGTGGGGTTTAGTGGGGCCTGGTGCCCACGGGCTCCACCATGCTGAAGGGCCTGCCCTCCTGGCAGCCCTCCGGACTGCCAGCCGCCTTGTCGCACCTGGACTCAGTTGGGCACTGATTTCCCCTCAGGCTTGCCCACATCCCTGCTCTGCAGAGCTGCCGCACTTGGGCCTCTGATGGGGCTCCCCGGGGCCCCTGGGAGCGCGGCCGCGGGGAGACTGACCTCCAGTTGCGACGACGGCGGCGGCGGCCACGTGGTCCCAGGGACCCGTCCCCAAGGAGCCTGGCGGGAGTCAGGCTGTCCTCCGCCGGCCAGGGCGCGGTGCGCAGCCCCGCCGGCCCCAGGCCCAGGCCCCCGCGCTCCGCTGTCCGCCAGTTACCCACTGCAGCCCCAGTGCCGCCTGCGTGACGCCCCACTCCACCCCAACCAGACTCACCGGGCAAAGGCCGAGCAATCGGCAGACACCTCCGAGCGGGGGCGGGCCGGGGCGGGCGGGAGCCTGGCTGACGTCTAGCCGGAGCCTTGCGTCAGCGCCGGGAGAGCCTCCCAAGGGACCCTCCCAGGTGTAGGGTGTCACCTCGTCCTCCCCACCCCCACCCCGGGCTCCCAGCCGCTCCTCTCCTCCCAGCGGGGGCTGAGGGAGACTGGGCAGCCTCCCCTGCAGCTGCGGCTCTGGGGCCCAGCGGGAAAATCACCCCTGCCCGGTGGCCAAAGGTCAGAGGCCCAAGGCCAAGGTGAGGAGGTGCAGAGAAGCCCCAGGGCTCTCCCTGCTGCCTGCCTGAGGGGTCTCCCCGCCCGCTCCCCTCGACCCTGTGGGCCTTCCCCACTCCAGCCACCTCAGAGCACCCCTCCGCCTTCGCATGAGGTCACCCTCACTGGGGTCTTGTGTCCCACCCTGACCCTCAGGCACCTCTGCAGATCCCAGGGCAAAGCCCCAGGGTGGATGCTGCCCCGGACGATCCCACGCTGTTGGCAACAGGCCCCAGTCACTGCCTCAGCCAGCGACCACCGCCTGACCTGAGCCTGTGGAGAGAAGGCTTAGGGGAGCACCGTTTCAGTGAATTGTTATTCAAGAACACAAGCCCCGCCAGCAGCCCACCACCTCCTGGGCCTCCAGTAGGCCCTCGGGGCAGAAGGTGGGGTTTAGTGGGGCCTGGTGCCCACGGGCTCCACCATGCTGAAGGGCCTGCCCTCCTGGCAGCCCTCCGGACTGCCAGCCGCCTTGTCGCACCTGGACTCAGTTGGGCGCTGATTTCCCCTCAGGCTTGCCCACATCCCTGCTCTGCAGAGCCGCGCCCCCCAGAACACCTTGCAGCTTAATGCCTCTGTCAGTTTCCCTGTGCTCGCGGGGACCCCTAGATGGGCCCGCCGACCTGCCCCATCTGCTCACCCCGAAGCCCCGAAACACTCGCTGTGTGCCGGGGACATGGAGACGAGCCTCCCCGTCCCAGGGTCAGGAGGCCCCGCGATGCTCCCAGCAGCTGGCCGGCCCCGGCCCACAGCAGCCTCCGGCCACACCTGGTGCACAGGTGCGCGGTGCGGGCACTCGGGTGAATGCAGACACTCTCAGAGACCCCCTGCCCGTGGGCAGCCAGTCACGGCCGGGCTGAGAGGGACAGAAGACAGGGCATCGGAGGCGCAGTGTGGGCTGGGCTGACTGGTGGAGGGAGGGCGCTGCAGGGCCTCGGAGCGCAGACAGCCGCCCTGGCGCCCAAGGGGCTCCAACGTGAGGCGCTGCACCCCTGTGCCCCCAGCAAGCAGGGAGGCTGGAGCAGTGAAGAGGGCGCGGGGCCCACTGTGGCATGGCCACTGACTCTGATGTCTGATGCCCGCCCCCTTTCCAGGCTGGCCCCCGCAGCTGGTGGGGCGGGCTGGCCGGGCTGCCTGAGGGTTAAGGCGGCTGCAGCTGGCTGGCCCGGGCCGCTTCCCAGGCCCTGTGCAGGGGCGGGAGCAAGGAGCAGGCGAGGCCTGTAATCTGCTGTCAGTCGGTCAGCTCTGCGGCGGCCGCCCCAGCCCCGCCTCCTACATGATGGCCGAACCCCACAATTAGCCTGGGGCACTGTGCCAGGCCGGCGTGCCAGCCACCCCCAACATATCCGTGAGTACTCTCGTGCAGGCGCACATCTGGGATGCCTTGGGAGTTCCTGCCTCGGGGGGTCCTGCTCCTCTGCCCAGGGTGTGTGCATGACGAAGAGCCCCAGACCCGATCACTTGGGCTGGGGGCATCTCGGGCAGCCCCAGCTCAGCGTTGCCCAGGGCACCCAGAAGGGCAGAGAGGCCTAGAGCGGGCCCCGGGCACGCTGCGTGGGAAGGGGGGGCTCTCACTGGGGGGCCACGGGGTGGGGCCTCGTAGGGCTGGGAGGGTCTGGAGTCCAGCTGCAGGGGGCAGTGGATGGGCTCAGGGTCAGGCTCTGGGAGGGCAGAGGCGCCGGGAGTTTCCAGCGAGGAAACGCCCCAGCTCAGGCTGAGGCTGGGTGCTGAGGGGGGACTCTGCAGGTGCCAGCGGGCAGCAGGGCGGCCAGGTCTGGGGGGGACACCCGGCCTCCCTGTGATGGCAAGCCCTGGAAGTGGCCCCCAGGCCCTGGGCCAAGCCCCACACCCACCCCAGCTCAGGGCTGGCTCGGTTCAGCCAGGAGCTGCCACCCACCCTGCAGGAAGCGTTGCCAGTCTCCCTCTCTGGCTCCTCCTTGGCCTCCTGTCCTTCATCCTGGGTCCTGAGATGGCCACAGTGGCCCCCAGATCTGGCCTGATGCCAGGACAGGGGAGGTCTAGCCCCTCACGTCCACTGGCCAGCCTGGGGAGAGACTCAAGGGCTGAGGAGGAGCTGGGGGCCATGCGAGGCCCTCACTGCGACCACCTGCCCTCACCCAGGGAGGCTTGGAGACTAGACTGCTTCTCCCCCCGCGGGGTGTGCGCAGGGCAGCGGCCACCTTCCCGGGGTGGGCACTGGCCTCTCACAGCAGTGTCCTGGGCCCGGCCCTTCTCCAAAGCTAGCCCGGCCTGAAGAAGCCTGGGGAGGGGGTGGGGGCAGGACCTCACAGGGCCCTGCTCTGCAGGGTAGCAGGCTGGCCCAGCAGCCCCAGACCCGGGCAGAAGGCCGGTGGCCGGAACTGTCTCGGCCCTGGGGGCAGAGGCCCCTGCCCAGACGCTGTGTTGACACAGGTGGCCGTCTGCAGAGCTGACATCAAACCTCTTTCCTCTTTCTTCCTCTTCCTGAGCAGGGGCTTCAGCTGGCCCGCATCAGGCACAGAGATCTGAGCTCAGTGTAGTGCCCCTCCTCCCGCACCCCCAGGGGAACCACTGGCCACCTGCGCCCAGCGGCCATGTCTCCACACCCGGAAGAGTCGAGTACAGGGCAGGGCTGATGCCAGCACCAGGGTCAGTCCCTGGGTGACACCCAAATGCCTCACTCGCTCCCCGCGTGCCCAGGCCCAGACTCATCTGGCACCAGGATGCACCCCATTTTAGAGGTCTTGTGATCTCAGGGGCTGAGGACGTCGGCCCCAGGCCGAGCCCTCTCCCAGGTGCCCTGCCCCACCCCAGGACCGCACCTCCTCTGCCCAGCGCAGCCCGCCCACAGGGTGGAGAGCTACCAGCGATGGGGGAGCCGGTCTCCGAGTGAGGCCGCACGGAGCTGCAGAGGGGCTCCAGAGAGGCCCCGAGGGCGGGAAGAGGACCCCAGCGCCAGGGGAGGGGGCCGCCCTGGGCTCCTCCCGGGACCGGAGGAGCAGAGCTGCGGGCGTGCGCACGGTCACTCTGGGCTCCCCCTGAGGGTCTGGGTCCAGCTACTGTCACGGGCGTGTGAACACCACAGAGCCAAGCAGAGCCGTGGCGCACGAGCTCAGCGCTGCAGGCAGACAGCAGGCCCTGCCCTGCCCTTCAGACGAGCAGCTGTGCCCTGGTCTGGCTGGGGGCCCCAGGAGAGGGCAGGGCTCCTGCCTGGTCAGCTGGGGGACCGAGGTCCTCAGAGCCTCCGGGACAGAGGGAAGCAGAAACCCACAAGAGGATATGAAACCAGGGAAGGAAAAACCACGAAGGGGCCACATGCGGCAGGGGAGAAGAGGGAAACGGAGTGCCCCCAGCCCTCCACCCCCCACCAGTTACGGGCCACCAGCAGCCAAGACCTTTAAAGGCCCCAGACACAAATAGCCATTAGCCTCAGGGGGAGGGACTCATCCAGCCCCCACAAGAACTAGAGCCTGGCCCCTGTGAAACTGCGCCCACCTCAGTGAGCCGAGTCGAGGCTGGAGGCCAGGCTGGTTCGGCTTTCGACAGGTCTGATCGCTCCTCTCGACCCATGACCGTGTCCCACACCAGAGCAGGCTCTGGAGACAAGAGGGTCTCAGCAAAGAGGAAAACCCTGTCCCCCCACCCAGGAGGCCAGGCAGGAGGCTGTGCCTGTTGCTGCAGCAAAAATGCCTGAGACCTGATGTGGACGAAGCCTTCCTGCTCACAGGACAGCCCCGGGACAGAGGGCCTGGCATCGCAGCGCGGACCTGCCCGGACCAGACCAGGGGCCATGTGGGGAGGTGCCGAAGCCAGAGCCGGTCCCACGCCCAGCGTTCCCAGGCACCACCAGCTCGGCCCCGCGATGTGAGACCAAGGCAGGGAAGAGAGCATGATGCTCTGGGAATGGGCCAGGTCCCGGGACGGCTCACGGCCTGTAACCAAGCTGTGCCGGGGGCAGAGGGGCATGTGCCATACGGAGCCGACCCAGGCTGCCGCCACTGCCCCCACCAGCCCTCCAATCCAGCCTCCTCTGCCCCGCTTGCCTGGGCTGCGGCCCTCCAGCCCAGCTGCTCGCTTTGCCTCCCACTGTGGACTCTCCAGGGGCTGCTGGGGGTGCGGCCGCAGGCAAGCCCGCAGGGACCCCGCGGGTCACGTGACACGTAGCAGCCCAGCCGGCTCCTTACGGGGCCCCTCCCCTGGGGAACCCCACGCCGGTGGGACGGACTGACAGGTGGGGCCATGGCGGTGGGGGCCTGGTGGTCAGAGAGGCTTCAGGCAAGGGCGCCTCGTCAGTGAGCCAGTCAGGAGTCGGGAGATGGTCCCAGATTCAGCCCTGGGGAACCCCAGCGCCCCACCCACTCCAGGCAGCCCAGGTCACGCCCCTGCCTGCCCCACCACCCTGGGACACTCCGCACGACTGCCAGGTGTGAGTAACAAGCCCAAGGTGTGTCCCTGAACCCAGCGCAGGAGGCAGCTTCACAGGGCCTGGGGCCGTGGTGCTGAGCCCTCCAGAGGTGAAAGGGGGTCTCCGGGCGAGGTGGCTGCTTTGGGGCCCTGAGACCAGAGGTCCAGGATCCCTCCTGGCCCACGGCCTCCCTCAGAGAACCTGGGCGCACCCCAGGCTGGCTCGGCGGGCCCGCTAGGGTGTTCTCCAAGCCTGGGTGACGCAGCCCCTCCCACCCCGCCCCCAACCGGCGAGCAGCCGCGGAAGGTGCTGGAGCTGCCCAGACTTGCCTGCTCCTCCCTCCTGGGGCTCTCAACCCATGGCCCCGGAAGTGGATCTCTCTCCCACAGCTGCAGCCTCCCCCTTGGGTGGCTGGACACGGCTGGATAATCCAAAATAATTCCTTCTTGGCAGGCGGCCGGCGGGGGAGGGGGGACTTGAATTCCAAACCCTTGTTTTTCTCTGCAACTTCCCTCCTCTCTTGGGGCCAGGAGCCCCAGGCCAGACCTCAAGCCCCCCACCACAGTTGGACAAAAGTGGGCCACCAACAGGTGTGCTGGAGAGAGGTGACAAGCTCAGATCTGCTGAAAGCACCTGCTTGTTTTCAGTCTTTTCCGGGAATTCCTAAAAGCTGACACGCCACAAAACATACTCAGTAACTCGGCCAGGCCGACGCTGATCGTGCCCTCCTAGTGACCCTCGCCTCAGGACAGAGGACCAACAGCCCCTGCCCCAGCTGTCCAACTCCGGGGCTCCCCACTCTATGCCAGGGTGACGTCCAGGTGTGGGGTCGGGCCGAGCCCCCGCCTCTGGGGGTCTTGTTCTCCCGTCGAGCTTCACCCCCAGTCCTGACCCCCCGCCACAGCCCCAGAGCCCATTGAGACCCCTTCCTTCTCCAAGTTGGCTGGGAAGAGGAGCCCAGTGACGTGGCAGGAAGCTCTGAAGCCCTTGAGCTCAGACCCTCCTCAAATGTTACAAGCAACCTGAGCACAGAATGGTGGGAAAGGCCCATCTAGGAGGGCTTCCCGCAGGTGGAGGCACACAGAGGGGCAGGGTCCGGGCAGTGAGTACAGAGACTTTCTAGGTCCCAGAGTGTCCACCCAAACAGACAACAAGCACCGGAACCGCAGGAGCCAGCCGGGCAATGAAGCGGCCGGGCCGCCAGGACTCGCCCGGTGCCAGGCCGTCCTCCTCCCAACCCGGAACCTGCACCCGCCTTCCACCCAGGCAGGTGCAGACAGGGGCGCCCGGGGTGGCCCTGGCTCATGCCCTCCTCACCAGGCCCGGGGGTGTGGGAGCCACTAAGGTCTGACCCCCCCCTCCTCCCCTCCCCCGGCCCAGCCCCTCGGGAGAGCTCCGGCTCGGCCACCCCAGAACGAGGCTGGGTGGGCGCAGGCCTGGGACTCTTGCACGGCCAGGGCCGACCTCCGCCCTGTGCACGGATCTCGGAGGCCAGGGGGCTGGGGGGCAAGAGCACGGAGGATCTGGGGGAGCGGGTGGCGGGAGAGGGGGCGGCGCCCCGCTTGCGACCCTCAGCCCGGCCACCACCGGCGCCAAGAGCCTCGCCCACCGCCTGGAAGAACGCGAGGCGGGAGGGGCCCTGCCCCGGCTGCCCGGACGCACCGACAGCGGCCGAGGCCCGGGTCGCCCTCCGCGGGGCGGCTGCCTCCTGAGTCCCCGCGTCCCGAGCGGCGCTGACGATGAAGCCCGCCCCCAGCCCGGCCGTCCGCGGGAGCGAGGCCCCGTCCCCGTACCTGCTCGTTTGCTGCGGAGGCTCGATGGCGCCAGGGCCGCGATCGGCGCAGCGCTGTGGCCCGCGCGGCTGCCATGGAGACGGGCCTTTGTGTGGCCGAGGAGGGGCCGGAGCGCGCGGGAGCAGCGGCCCCGCCCCCGGCGGGGGAGGGGGAGGGGCAGGGTGAGGGCTCGCCGGGCGGGGGAGGGAGAGGGGGAGGGGAGGGCCGCCGGGCGGGGCGCTCCCCGCGCGCCCCCGCGCTTCCTGCACGCCCCTCTGCGCCCCCGGCGCCCAGCGGCTTCAGTGAGTGGACTCCGCTTGGCGCTTGGGTGGTTCGGCCTGATTCAGGCTCAGCCTCGCTGCTCCAGGAACCCAAATCTGGGCTCTGGAGGAGTGCCCGAAACCCCTGGCACCCCAACCCTCAGACTGGGGAACAGGCCGGTCACAGCGATCCTTTGCAGGGCTGGGGCCTGCAGGGCTTTGTCCCCACACCTCCTGGAGAAGTGGGGTCCTTGGCTTCCAGCCACCCTCCCCGCTAGCTCGAACCCAGGATCCATCATCGACTGGCCTTCCAGTGCTCAGAGGTAGGTGGCCAGACACGGCCCCTTCCCGGGGAGTCCAGTTACAGACAAGAGCTTGCCCCACGGCTGGCCACTCCGGCCCCATCTGCCCTTACCCTGATGCCCCTGGCTGCTTCCCACCCAACTTGAGCAGAGGTGGGGAGCCCCCCTCCAGGAGGCCAGCTCTCCTGTGTCCTTCGCTCCCTCATGGACACAAGCCCTTGTCACAAGCCCTGGTGCGGTGAGCAGCTGCTGGAGACCCAGGGGAGTGTGAGGCCATTTCCCAGCCCTAACCCTAACTCCCACACTTGGACCCCCCTCCCTTTCTGGGGGAGCTGCCATCCAACTACCCCTTTCCTGCAGACAGCCCACTTCTTCCACCCTGGGTGGGACCTGCTTCCAGTGCTCAAAACCCCCAATAGGATGAAGCTGTTGGAGAGGGTCCCACATGACTTCTTTCTGTGACATGCTCCCAACCAACAAGGCCACACCTTCACCCTTCCACCCCTGAACCATCCACACTAAGGCCCGTCCACAGCCCACCAAGAGAGCCCTCAAGTTACCAGAATCTCATAGGAATGCCAACTTTTCATCCAAAGAGGAAGTTGAAAGACAAGCATGTGTCACAGAAAGACACTTTAATACCAAAGATGTGGGAAGGCCCCTCCCAGACTAAAAGCAAGGCTTTAAATAGCGTGCAGGAAGCTTGGGGGTGACGACTGTCCTTCCTGCAGCTCGATCAGCCCACTGTCCCATGCCCATCCCTGGCCACCACTCCAGACCCACACACAACCTCCTGAAGAAAGCAGCCTCCCACACTGGCTGACCGCGGAGCCCCCGCGGACCCCTGCTTCCTGCCCACCCAGGCCCTGCTGGGCACAGAGCTCTGGTCGGTGGTTTGCCGGCCTCCTTCGACCCTCCTGACCTTTCCTCCCTCCTCACCGTCTGTCCCAGCCAGGGCTGACCTGGTCCTTTGAGAGAACCAGGGAGCTTCAATGGAGGGTAGGGTGGAGCTGGCAGGACTCCATGCCAGGCTGTGCTGTGCCCAGGGCTGCAAGCGTTGGAGTCCACCCTGGGCAGCCCTCCCCCACACCCCCCCACCAGGGGAACAAGCTGTTGTGAGGAGCCGAGAGCAGACTCAAGCGGTGCTGGACAGAGGGCATCCAGGGGCTTCTGGCGGTGCCTGCTGGGACTGCGGGAGGCAGAAGTCTGGGGGGTCGAGGACACCCTGGTGCCCCCTTGCAGCCCAGCCCTGGGAGGATCATGGGTGAGGCTGACCTCCAGCACAGGGAGGAGACCGGGCAGCATGCTGCAGTGACAGCGGGGCACCCGCGCCTGGCAGCCCTGTTCCAGAGCGGGCAGGCTGCGGGGGGGGGTCCATGAGGTCCCCCTCTCTCCAAGGCCTCTCTCCTCCGCCTGCAGCCACACACCAGGCCGCAGGAAGCGGCGCTCAGGGTGGATGAGCCGACACTGGCGGTTCCAAGCCCAGTGCTGCTGCCGGCGGGGCGACCCCCCAGCCGGGGGCTCCGGAGGAGACAGGAGGCCCCCGCTTGCACCTGCGCTGCCCGCCAAGGCCCTGGGGGCCTCTCAGGTGCAGCCTCTGGGGCCGTTTCGCTGGGACCTCCTGAAGGCCTGCAGCTCTGGGTCCGAGCCTTGGCCCGCCTCACCCCACCTCCGGCGGAGCAAGCTCCCCGCTGGGTGCGGCCGACAGCACTGGCCGGGCCTGGGTCCAGTGCTCCAAGGTGTCCCATGGGGGCGTGGGCCACTTCAAGGGGCTTTTCAGTCCTTGCCAAGGTGCCTGGGGCCCTGAAACTCTGGCGGGCTCTAGCTGCAGGGGCCGGGCTCAGCTAGAGGCTAAGACCCTCTTCTGCCTGCGGGAGCAGATGGGCACGCGGGGGCCACTGGAGCGCGGGTGAGCTGGGACAGCGCAGGGCAGAGCGGCAGGAAGGGCGCCCAGCAGGGTGTCCCTCGAGTGGAACCGAGACAGGGCCCTGGGCCCACCTGGCAGCACCTGGGACCTGGCAGAAGCCCCACGAGCCACAGACCAGCACTCCTGTGCGCAAAGCGGCTTCTCCCCCCCAGGCGAGGGCTGGAGCCGAGACCCCCCTCCAGGCAAGAAGGGGGGCGGGGGCGCCTGTGTGAGGGAGGCATCTGCCTGGCAGCCACCTCTTTCTGTCTTCTGTCCTGAGCTGGGCATCCTGGTGGGTCTAAAGGACACACCAAAGGCAATGCCTGGGCCTGCAGTGTGCGGGCAGATGGTCGTCTGGAGGGGGTGGGTGGCCTTGGCCCAGATCAGTGAGGGCTCACAGCATGCTGCCCTCACCCGCCTAAGACCCTGGAGCAGGCAGGTGGGGCCCAGGGGGAGGTGAGCTCAGCTAGCAAACGAGCCGCCAACAGTCAGGGTCCAGGCTACGGCTCCAAATGCCACCTTTACTGCTGGACGGTGGTAGTGCCAGGTGGGGGCAGCAGGGAACTTGTGGGGGGCAGGGGAGGAAAGCAGCTCCGCTGAGTCTGGCCGCGGCCCACGGGCACCGTCCTAGGGAGGGCACAGGACGGCCTGCAGGTCCTTGGGCAGGGAGCCGATGGCTGTGTCGATGTACAGCCTTGCCCGCTTCAGGGTCGCCTCCTTCACGGGCAGCTGGTGGCCCTGTGCCTGAACCTACAGGGACAGCGGGGCTCAGGGGCAGGCAGCCTGCACGGCCGGCTGGCTGAGGGTAAGCAGGGCTGTGCAGCGTCTCACCAGCCTCTCCCGAAGTTTCAGGATCAGATCCACGACCTCCACCTCAGACTTGTCCTTCATCCAGATCTCGATGTTCTGCAAGGACGATGGGCTGTCTGTCTCCAAGGCTCCCCCAACTCTGGCAGCGGCCTCCCCTCCAAGCTCCCTCCCCCAGCTGCCCCCTCACCGCCTCACAGATGGCCTCAAGGTGAAGGGCCTCAAGCTTCTGGGTCATCTCCCTGTGCCGCTGCCGGTACCATCCGTCAAAATGGGGGGACTTGAAAAACCGCCTGTCGGGGCAGGGGGGTGGTGGCTGTGGGCTCCTGTGGGCTGACAGGTGGGTGCGCGCCTACCAGCCGCGGGAGCCCTGGACCCCGCCAACGGGCCGCCCACCTGTAGAGGCCCAGCCAGTCGCCCTTGAGGACCAGGTGAGCTGGGGCCCCGATTGCTCTAGGCTGTGCAGGAAGTCATCCTGGCGGAAGGGGCGGATCTGGGGAGGAGTCTGCAACAGTGGTGAGTGAGCCAGCGCTGGAGGACCAGCCTCACTGGGCACGCCTGGGCCGCTTAGGAGTCTCCCCGGGGCACTTCCCAGGCACACCCCTGGCCCTGACTGAGAACCCTCAGCTCCCCTGGGACCACACCTTCCAGGGCATGATGCCCTTCTGCAGCGGCATGAGGCTGGCCATGTAGTGCTCCTGGGGGTGGGAGGGCAGTGAGTGTGGGCCACAGCCCGCCCCCGCCCCCCCG
>SJYC01052490.1:0-62361 GCA_006408675.1 Madoqua kirkii | reverse complement strand
GAACTCCTTGAACTCGCTGTCATGGATGGTGAAGTAGGGGCGGTAATCGCAGCAGAACTTGAGGGGCTGCAGGCAGCTGCGGGAGGGGGACCCTCGGGGCAGTGAGCCTGTGGGGCCAGCCCTGGGCCCCCGCCCCCCACGCAGCCGCCCAGCCCACCTGGTCAGCGCCAGGACCATCTCTGAGGACACAGCGGGCGAGGGCGCCAGGACCAGCAGGGGCTCCCCGAGGAGCATCAGCTCCCACAGCAGCTGCACATGGGCCAGCACGGGCCGGAAGCACCTGGGGGGCACGGGGGGCCAGCGGGGGTGTCGGCCAGGCGAGGGGCTCCCCAGCCCCAACCACCTGCCACCACAGGTCCGGGCGGGCCCTGCTCCGAGTGGACGCCAGGCTCACACCAGAGGGAAACGGTGGACTCGTGGGAACCCGCTGAGGGCGCGTCCAGGCCGCCCCCAGGCCCCCAGGCTGGAGGCCGGCATCCCTGGCTCCCACTGGACCGGCGGGTCTCCAAAGGTGAGGTCCCCACCCGACCCCTCCAGGGAGCACAGCCTCCCCTGCGGCACCTCCCAGCACCATCACTGCTGGCCCCGCGCAGTCTGCCCACGGCGCTCGGATCCTCCGGGCGCAGACCCTGGGCACCTAGCTCCTGTCTGCTCGAGTCTCCTTCTCAGAACTGGCAGGGGCCAGCTCCTGACTGGCAGTGCCCCTGGCAGCCCCGCCCAGATGGGCCTGAACCTCCGGGGCTCACTCACCATCTGTGGGGGCGGGGGAGCGTGCAGGGCTCACCTGAACAGGTCCAGCTCGTGGACACTGGGGAGGACCACCGGGGCTGGCAGCAGGGTCTGTGAGGGGTGAGGAGCCAGGCTGAGAGTGAGGCTGCTGTCCCAGAGCACCAAGTGGCCCACGTCCCCCTCAGAGGAGTTCTCAGGCTGCATCCCTACCCACAGGTCTCCCTGTGCCCAGCGCCCAGGAGGGGCCGAGGCCACCCTGCCCCCGACTGGGTTACGGGCTTTGCTTGTGGTGTGGCCGGCCCCAGGACCCCAACAGGGGAGCTGGGAGGCCCGGCCCGGGGCAGGGTTGCAGCAGGCGGTGGCGGGGAGGTGTGAGGCCCACCTCGTGGCCGCTGGGCTCCGGAGGCCCAGGCTCAGGCATATCTGCTCTTGATGGGATGTGCACCTGCAGACCGAGGGGCAGCTGCGGCGGGAGGGCCACACGCACAGGGGCCCCCACGCCGGCCGCCAGCCCCCACCTGGAGGACGACTCCCATGACGGGCAGGCTCAGGGTCTGCCCCGGCGTAGGGGCAGGCCACTGGTCGATCTCGTTGCAGACTGTGGACACAGGTGGCTGGCGTCAGAGGCCGGGCCTGGAGGAAGCTGCCCAGCAGAGCCACTGGGAGCCACAGCCAGGTGGACGCAGTGGCCCCGCCGCGCCTGCTGGCCGCTCACCTGCTTCCAAGCAGGGCGCCAGCTTGTCGAAGAACTCGGGGGCCACCAGGCCCAGCAGCGCCTGGAACAGCCGACGAAGGGCAGGCGGGACAGCAGCACCAGCGACTGCAGGGACCCCGGGGCCGGTGAGACACCGCCCAGCCCGTGGGGACCCCGCAGGGGCCCTGGGGCCCAGCTCTCCAGGGCCGCTGGGACAGGGCGTCCCACCAGCTTTCTCGCACGGCTGTCTCAGGAACAGCCTGATGAGGGACTTCAGGTCACTAGGAGGCCACCACAGCAGGGCGAGCTGGAGCCCGGGCCTTTGGGAGAGGCACGTGGCCAGGATTCCGGGAGGGCCGCCCCGGGATTCAAGCGCCTTCTGCTCTGGTTCCTGAGCTCAAGACTGAAGTCATCGAGAGGGTGATGAGGTGCCCCACCCACATCCCAGGGCAGGGAAGGGCAGGGAGCCTGGGCTGGACAAGGCTGCAGGCCGGGCTGGGTGAGGCAGGGCCTCCACAGAGCCTACACCCAAGCCTGGGTGGTGGTGGGCTCAGCCCAGCACCTAGTGCCCAGGGCTGCAGAGGAGGGGGTGCTCCTGGAGGCCCCAGACCCCAAGGCCGTCAGTCCCTTCTGACGGCGGCTGCCCCCAGCTCCCAGTGGAGCCACCCTGGGGCTCACCTTCTGGAAGTAGCCCCGCTTCACGGAGCTGTCCTTCACTTGCCTGAAGTACACGTAGCCAAAGTAGTGTGCAGGCTCCCTCTGGAAGGAGGGGCGTCAGCCAGGCCGTGCCCCGCCTACGCTCCCTGCCGCCCCGTGGCCCCGCGCAGGCCGCGGCACGCTCTCCCCAGCCCCCAGCTGGCCCCCATGGGCCCCCGCGCAGGCCGAGGCACACTCTCCCCAGCCCCCAGCTGGCCGGTGCGCCTCGGCTCTGGGAACCCGGGCAGCTCTCCAGGGCCATCTCCGCAGACCCGGGCAGCAGTTCGGGGCTCGGGGGGCCTGCAGGCCTGCACCCTGAGCCCTGCCCTGGTGCACACAAGCACCCAGGACAAGCTCCAGGGACACTGGCAGGGCCTCAGAAGGGCTGGCTGGACCCCGCTTGAGGCTGGGGCGCCAGGTCAGTCTGCGGCAATTAGAGACCCTGCCGGCTGGGGGGTGGGCCAGGAGGCCTGAAGGGGCAGCTCCCGGCCTGATCCTGGCCCGCAGTGGAGGGGAGGAGGTAGCTGCTCACCTGAAGTGACGCGGGGGCCCCACTGTCACTGCGCTTCTCTCCCGCGTGCCCGGGGCGCCTCTGCCCTCCACACTGACGGATGCGAAAGCTGAACTGCGTGTCCCCAAGGCAGCCTGGGGAAGAGAAGGCCCGTCACGCTGGGTCCAGCTGGAGTCTCTCCTGCCAGCGCCTGGGGGGTCAGAGCGGGGAGGCCAGAACCCCTGCATCTCCCCACAGAGGGCCCTGTGCCCTGACCCTATGCCTCGGGGTTTAACCTCAGCACACAGACGCTCACAGATGGCCCCGCAGCGTGGGCACCGAGGAAGCCCACTGGGGGTGGCAGGACCTCCGTGTGGCCTGGCTGAGCCTGCCTGGAACGGAAAACAGGCTGGCCGCATGTGCGAACCCCTGAGAGGGGCTGAGGCCAGGACCTGGTGGCCCCTCTGCTGGGGCAAAGATCAGACCCCGTGGGTCCCTCTGCCCAGACTCCTCTTTCCACAGGAGCCAGGGAGCCTGGCGGCCACGCAGGACTCAGAATAGCTCCCCAGAGGAAGCAGGGCCGGGCTCCAGGCGGTGTGGGCCAGGCCGGTCCCAGAGCGATGCCCAGGGCAGGGCAGGGAGAGGCAGCGGGGTGGCCTACCTGAGTGGGAGTCGGGAAAGGACAGGTAGCAGATGCTGCTTTTCTGAAACACAGAAACCCGGTGAGGCCTGGGACCCACAGGGGCTGCTCTCCAGGCGAGGTCTGCTCCCGAGAGGCCTGGGACCCACCTCCTTGTCTGTGAGCTGGAAGTCGCTGGGGTACACCAGCTGCGGGGGAAACAGACCGCTTGGTGACATGGGCTAGGCCGGCTCGGTGCTGGGCTGCACCCCCTCCGCCCCTTCTGACTCCCTGCTGACCCGCCCCTCTCAGATGTGTATAAGAGACAGGGGCTTCCAAGCAGGGCGCCAGCTTGTCGAAGAACTCGGGGGCCACCAGGCCCAGCAGCGCCTGGAACAGCCGGACGAAGGGCAGGCGGGACAGCAGCACCAGCGACTGCAGGGACCCCGGGGCCGGTGAGACACCGCCCAGCCCGTGGGGACCCCGCAGGGGCCCTGGGGCCCAGCTCTCCAGGGCCGCTGGGACAGGGCGTCCCACCAGCTTTCTCGCACGGCTGTCTCAGGAACAGCCTGATGAGGGACTTCAGGTCACTAGGAGGCCACCACAGCAGGGCGAGCTGGAGCCTGGGCCTTTGGGAGAGGCACGTGGCCAGGATTCCGGGAGGGCCGCCCCGGGATTCAAGCGCCTTCTGCTCTGGTTCCTGAGCTCAAGACTGAAGTCATCGAGAGGGTGATGAGGTGCCCCACCCACATCCCAGGGCAGGGAAGGGCAGGGAGCCTGGGCTGGACAAGGCTGCAGGCCGGGCTGGGTGAGGCAGGGCCTCCACAGAGCCTACACCCAAGCCTGGGTGGTGGTGGGCTCAGCCCAGCACCTAGTGCCCAGGGCTGCAGAGGAGGGGGTGCTCCTGGAGGCCCCAGACCCCAAGGCCGTCAGTCCCTTCTGACGGCGGCTGCCCCCAGCTCCCAGTGGAGCCACCCTGGGGCTCACCTTCTGGAAGTAGCCCCGCTTCACGGAGCTGTCCTTCACTTGCCTGAAGTACACGTAGCCAAAGTAGTGTGCAGGCTCCCTCTGGAAGGAGGGGCGTCAGCCAGGCCGTGCCCCGCCTACGCTCCCTGCCGCCCCGTGGCCCCGCGCAGGCCGCGGCACGCTCTCCCCAGCCCCCAGCTGGCCCCCATGGGCCCCCGCGCAGGCCGAGGCACACTCTCCCCAGCCCCCAGCTGGCCGGTGCGCCTCGGCTCTGGGAACCCGGGCAGCTCTCCAGGGCCATCTCCGCAGACCCGGGCAGCAGTTCGGGGCTCGGGGGGCCTGCAGGCCTGCACCCTGAGCCCTGCCCTGGTGCACACAAGCACCCAGGACAAGCTCCAGGGACACTGGCAGGGCCTCAGAAGGGCTGGCTGGACCCCGCTTGAGGCTGGGGCGCCAGGTTCAGTCTGCGGCAATTAGAGACCCTGCCGGCTGGGGGGTGGGCCAGGAGGCCTGAAGGGGCAGCTCCCGGCCTGATCCTGGCCCGCAGTGGAGGGGAGGAGGTAGCTGCTCACCTGAAGTGACGCGGGGGCCCCACTGTCACTGCGCTTCTCTCCCGCGTGCCCGGGGCGCCTCTGCCCTCCACACTGACGGATGCGAAAGCTGAACTGCGTGTCCCCAAGGCAGCCTGGGGAAGAGAAGGCCCGTCACGCTGGGTCCAGCTGGAGTCTCTCCTGCCAGCGCCTGGGGGGTCAGAGCGGGGAGGCCAGAACCCCTGCATCTCCCCACAGAGGGCCCTGTGCCCTGACCCTATGCCTCGGGGTTTAACCTCAGCACACAGACGCTCACAGATGGCCCCGCAGCGTGGGCACCGAGGAAGCCCACTGGGGGTGGCAGGACCTCCGTGTGGCCTGGCTGAGCCTGCCTGGAACGGAAAACAGGCTGGCCGCATGTGCGAACCCCTGAGAGGGGCTGAGGCCAGGACCTGGTGGCCCCTCTGCTGGGGCAAAGATCAGACCCCGTGGGTCCCTCTGCCCAGACTCCTCTTTCCACAGGAGCCAGGGAGCCTGGCGGCCACGCAGGACTCAGAATAGCTCCCCAGAGGAAGCAGGGCCGGGCTCCAGGCGGTGTGGGCCAGGCCGGTCCCAGAGCGATGCCCAGGGCAGGGCAGGGAGAGGCAGCGGGGTGGCCTACCTGAGTGGGAGTCGGGAAAGGACAGGTAGCAGATGCTGCTTTTCTGAAACACAGAAACCCGGTGAGGCCTGGGACCCACAGGGGCTGCTCTCCAGGCGAGGTCTGCTCCCGAGAGGCCTGGGACCCACCTCCTTGTCTGTGAGCTGGAAGTCGCTGGGGTACACCAGCTGCGGGGGAAACAGACCGCTTGGTGACATGGGCTAGGCCGGCTCGGTGCTGGGCTGCACCCCCTCCGCCCCTTCTGACTCCCTGCTGACCCGCCCCTCTCCTGGGCTCCCCCAGCACCCCAGCCCCTGCAGCACGGGACCACGCCCGTTTCTCGGCCGGCACACCCTGGCCACGCTCAGTGCCCTGCCCACATCCTCACCCTCATGGCCCTTGCTCAGACCGGCCTCTCCGTCTCCATGGACCAACCGCCCATCCCCGAGACACCCCCTCACTTGGACGGGGGCAAGCCCTTCTGGCCTCTGCGCCCGCCCCACCCACCCAGAGGGGCTTGGCTGCACCCTTCCCTCCCCGCCTGCTAGCGCAAGCAGCCAGCCTCCCCGTCCCCGGCTTCACTAGGTGGTGCCTGACGCTGACCCTTGCCTCTGAGCATCTTCACTCCAACCCTCACTAGTGAGGGGTCCAGGAACTTCCAGCCTGCTCCCGGCTTGGAGCACGACCTGTGGGGTACCCACACCCCAGAAGTGTCCAGGGAGCACAACAGCTGGCCAGGCTATATCTGGGAGACGGGCCATGCTCGAGGGGAGCCAAGCAGCCTGAGGTTTGCCTGTTGGCCAGCAGCCCTGTGCCCAGGCAGCGGGTCTGAATGGATCTCCTTGCGGGACGTGAAAGATGGCAGCAGCCCCCAGGGCGCTGCTGTGCCCTGGGCGCCGCCACTGCCCTGGCCTGTGCTCAGAGTAGCAGGCTGGCTCCAGCGGCTGCCTGCATGGCCCCCTTCTCACTCACTCTGTGCCAAACTCCCAGGCAGAGGAGGACCTGGGTTTTGGCTGAAACTAGGCTTCTTCTGGGCTGTGCCCTGAAGCCCAGATGGTGAGTGCTGGGCCCTGGGACTCCCACTGGCACAATCATGAAGCTTCTGCCTCTGTTTGCTCTGGGCCTATTGTCTCCTCTGCAGCCACCACGTGTCCAGAGGCCCGGGACTGTGTCCCAGGCGCTTTTGCCTTGGAGCCCCTGCAGGGGGTAGACCTTCACCAGATACCGGACGGGCATGTCTCGTTTTATTACACTTTGCTTCATTGCGCTTCTGGATGTCATGACTATTTTACAAATTAAGGGTCTAGCAATTCTACGGGGGCCATTTTCTCACATCACACTTCTGTATCATCTCCGCATAACTTCCATAATATCTCAAAACTTTTTCATCACTGTATTTGTTTCAGTGACCTGTGATCTATGTGTTTGATATTACTGTTGCGAAAAGATGACTTACTGAAGGCTCAGATGATAGCGTTTTTTAGCAGGAAAGCATTTTGAGATGAAGGAGCATACGTAGTTTTTTAGATATGGTGCTATTTCTGGCACTCGCGTTACACGAGTCTAGTGTAGTAGAGGCAGTGTTAGTTGCTCAGTTGTGTCTGACTCTTTGCGGCCCCGTGGGCTGCAGCCCCAGGATCCTGGAGTGGGCTGCCATTCCCTTCTCCAGGGGATCTTCCCAACCCAGGGACTGAACCCGGGTCTCCTGCTTTGCAGGCGGATTCTTTACCGTCTGAGCCGCCAGGGAAGCTAGTGTAACCATAACCTATATGTGCTGGGAGGCCAGGAAATCTGGGTGACTGGCCTGGAACTGAACCCCCAACAACTCAGGGGCCTATATTTATGGATAGTGTGAAAACATGTCTCTAAAGGACAGTGGAACAGGTGGGTCACGTAGAAATCACGAGATGTCAGCTAAGGCAGCAGCAAGAAGGAGGTGTTTTAGTTACCGAGTCGCGTCCGACTCTGTGACCTCACGGACTGCAGCCCGCCAGGCTCCTCTGTCCATGGGATTTCCCAGGCAGGGACACTGGAGTGAGTTGCCACTTCCTCCTTCAGGGGCTCTTCCCAGGGATTGAACCTGCATCTCCTGCTTGGCAGGCAGATTCTTTACCATGAATCTCTTGGGAAGAGGTGGGAGGGGAGCTGGCCAAACACTGTCTGTCTGTGGGGCGGGCCCACAGAGGTGCCTGGGGACAGTACCCAGAGAGGCAGGAGCCAGACCCCTGCGTGCCTGTTGAGAAGGGCAGAGGAAAGGCAGGTGCCTGGCGGCCGGGGCAGGGCACGCCAGGCTCAGTGCTGAGGTGGGGGTCTGAATCTGGTCTGCAGGCCCAGGAGTCTTGCAGCATCTGAGCAGGCTTGCAGCCCTGCCCAGGGCTCCACGTTCAGAGTTTAGGAGCTGGGAGCAGAGGCCAGAGGGAAGGCTACGCCTGAGCGCGGGGACAAGCAGGGCAGACACACAGCGGCGGGCAGAGGGTACGGAGCCTGCTGCATGGTGAGCCTTGTCCCCTGGAGCCACGGGATCTCGTCCTTTCCACCTGAGCCTCAGGGCTCAGGGCCGGTGCTGCCGTAACATAGGCATCCTGAGGAAGACAAACGTGGGAGCTTCCCTTGCTGGAGGAGGGACCTCTAGGAAAACGCTTCTCCACGTGCAGTGTGGGTGCCCTAGGCTCCCCGAGCCGAGGCTGCCTTTCCCAATCTCTCCTTCTCACACGTGCAGTATCGCTTCCTGAGGCTGTGATGCAGGACGTCAGAGGCACTGACTGAAGCTGACGTGGGGGTCTTCAAGACGAGGGGGTCACTCTAGCTGCCTTCCATTTGGCCAGACATTAAAAGGGATGTAAAAGTATCAAATAATGCCATTCTCCTCACTAAACTTGTTTCTGAAAATATGGTTGTTTTGGTGGGAATATTAATAGCTATGTTAATATAAATGGTATCTCTTGTTCCGAAATGGATTAATCTGCATTTTTAATTTTTCAGTTTTAACTTTTGGTGTACAGAATGCTGACAGATGCAACCCACATAAAAAGCCCCTTGGGCCCTCAGTAGTTTCAGAGACTGAAAGAGTCGTGAGACTGTGCAGTGTGGGAGCTGTGGCCAGCCAGGGGGACGTGGTCACCGGAGGAGCCAGGACCTCTGGGCCCTTGCTGTGGTTCACCGCACGGGCTTCATGGCTGGCGGGGCTGCCCAGAGGAGCGCTGCCAAGGCCTGAGGCAGCAGAGCTGGGGCCCCTGCCTGCCCTCCCCGCATGTCTGACCCCTGCCTGCCTGCAGGCTCCAGAGCACCCACGACCACGGGACAGGACACACATCCTGCCTGCTCGGGGCGGGGCCTGGACCACTGACTCTGTGTCTCTAGAACAGGACGTGAACTCCCGGTGGGCAGGCCCCAGGATCGCACTCGGCTCTGTGTCCTCACGTCCAGCACCAGGATCGTGGAGCCTGGCTGGTGGCAGTCTCTTGACACTGGATTTATTGAGTGACTGAATGGCTGGTTCCTTGCCTTTGCTTTTGCTGGCTTCTGGGGGGAGGGGTTACTTGAAACAGCCCCCCTCCAAGGTCTGGATGCCTCCTTCTCATCCTCCAAGATCTGGCCACGCGCCACTCTTTCCTCTGAGCTGCATCTGCCCATGGAAGTCTCCGTGACCCATGAGCGCCCAGAGGGCAGTTCCCGGGTCTTCCATCCTGCCCCAGGGCCGAGCACAGTGCCAGAGCCTCTGTGGTGCTCAGCCAGGCCCAGCCCAGAATAAATAGGCACGTGCAGAGCAGGTGCTCCGTGAGTGACTGTGGATTCAGCGGAAATGACCCCCGATCCTCCCCACAGTCTCCAGGGCAGAAAGAAAGACAAGACGCAAACCAGTGAGCACCAGGGGGCTGCCCTGCCAGATTCCTGCACAGACGCGCCGGCCCCCCAACACCCCAGGAGTTACACAGCCCCAGCAAAGCTCAGAAGCCCAGCACGTGGAGGCTTAACTGTTCTTGCTCGAATGGTTAAGTTCGAGAAAACCATACATGAGAATGCCTTAAGGAAACAGTGGACTCCCTTCCCTTGTGATTTTATCGGGAACAATTTGGGCACCAGCAGGAAAATGGACTCTGTGATACTGGGCAGATCACCTGACCTCTCTGGTCTCAGGTTCCTGCATCAAGTTAGCCTGCGCACCATCAGGGGACAGGTGTGGTGAATTGGGGTCTCCGCAGCGAGCCGGGTAGTATTAGCCCTCTGCCCATTAGGACTTGAGCTTCCCACAGCCTCGTGGAGTTCAGCAAGGTCTCAGAAAACAGCCCTTCACCCTGAAGCTGGCTTTCCATGACGGCTGACCAGGCTCAACTCAGCCAACTGCAGTCACGGATGAACCACCTCCTGGGTTCTTAGAAAGCCGCCTCGGACAGCGTGCTGAAGCCTCCCCTCTGAGCCTCCCTTGCCCTGGCCAGCTCCACGGCCTGTGTTGTGGCCTTCAGGGTACAGAGACCACCACCCCACCAGGCCTGCTCAGCTACAGAAGGCCTTCCTCCCGGAGTCTGTCACGCTCTCATCTACATCCGTGTGGGTGGTGGTGGGGAAGAGTCTCAAAGGCAGGGCGAATCCCCTAGGCTGGGTGGGCTGGGTGCAGTCAGTGCACAGAAAGATGACTCCCGGGGCTGGATGTGACCCGCCAGGGGTCTGCATCAGGTTCTAAGTGAACAAGGAGGAGCCCAAAAGTTTAGGCAAGAGACCACAGATATTGGACTTGAGGTCGATGAATCTGGAGCGTCGCCGCAGGTGGAGCAGTCAGCCTTGCATCCTCCCAGGATGTGGCATGTGGCGTGGAGGGAGGGGAGGAGTCAAGGGTGACCTCGGATTCTGGCTGGAGTAACTGAGGGGAGAAGGTGTCGTAGTGTGGGAAAGGCGGGGGGTGGGCGTGGGGAGACAGGCCTTTCCTGGGGAGGAATCAAGTGTGCCACTTTGGGGATCAGAAGTGCAGGGCTCCCCTCTCCTCCATCCCGATGGGAGGTCTTGGCAACTTCACATTTTCCCCTCTGCTTGAGGGGCGTGTTTCAGGAGGGGACCAGTGCAGGGTTCCAGAGGGGGAAGAACTGGAGGGTATCTCACGGGGAGCGGGATTCCCAGGCCCCTCGGCAACGCCTGAGCCGCACCCGCCTCCAGCGACAGCGCAGGACCCGCCCTCCGCGGCCGCCCCGGCCCCGGCCCGCGGCCCCCTCACCTCCAGCGCCTGGCCCAGCTCCAGGTCGAAGGTGACCACGCACACGCACTCCAGCCAGGCCGAGAAGCGTGCCCAGGGCGTCCCCGGGGCCCGCATCCCGGACGACGGCGCACCGAGGCGGCCGCGAGCCCGCTGCGGCCCGGCGCCGGCCCGGGCCCCCAGGTCCATAGCCGCGGCTACTGGCACCGCCCAGTGTTGCCCGGGAAACGGCCCGAGGCGTTGCCGAGGGAACCGACCAGCGGCAGCAGCCCGGGTGCGTCCGCACAGCGCGGCCGAGCAGTCGAGCGGCCATCGCGGGCCAGAACGGCCCAGGCGCGATCTCGCGCGCCCCTGGCGGCTGGAGGAGCACCGTGCGGCGGAGAGGCTCCAAGACGACCAGCGAGACGCGCCCGCGCGGGCCAGAGCGGCCCGAGCCTGGAGGAGGGACTTCCGGTGGGAGAAGTGATCGGGGAAGCCAAGCCAGGGCGGGGGCGCGGCCTCGGGGGACGCGGGGGTTCTTGCCGGCCGGGTTTCGTCGTTACCGACCTCCCACTCTCCCGGCTGTCCTGATCTCCCTTGAGTTTTGTCCCTATGGTCACCTCCTGGTGTGCGGATTTGCAGAGGATCTGTGTGTGACCTCTGGGGCACTTTTGCTTTAGCCGGTGCTGGGAGACTCCCGCAAGTGCCCTCCTCGCCTCTTGGGTCCACCGCTCTTCCAGATATTTCCAGGCCCCTATTGGACAGCCTTGCATACTGTCTCAGACCCGACTGTCCAAAGCGAACTCTGTGTATAACGCATAACTCCAGCCAGCAGTGCCGTTTTATTTTCGGCTGCGGTGGGGAAGTGTGGCTGGGGGCAGATGGCAAGCCCCCTCTTCCTCTACGGCATCATCATCCCTTGCCCCTCAAAATGTGGCTCCAGAGTCTCATCCCCCCACCCCCATCACACACAGGATCATGGAAGGGCGAGTTTGGAGCTGAGACAATAATTTAACTGACACACTATATATTTTATTTTATTTTTTTAAGGAAAGCTCTGCACTTAGCCTAGGATAGACTAGGTCGGAGTAACAACTCTCAAGTCTTCAGCAGATTTTCACTGTTCATAGACCGAGGGGAGAGTTAGGTGGCTCTTCTTGACTTTCCTTTGGAACACATGACCTCTTACAGCACTGGCAGTGGAAAAGAGATTATGGAGACCTGCTAGCTATTAATTGCCTTGGCCTACAAGTGATTAGGAAGAACCCCTGGAGAAGGAAATGATAACCCACTCCAGCACTCTTGCCTGGGGAATTCTGTGGATAGAGGAGCTATGGCCGGCTCGAGTCCATGGGGCTGCGGAAGACTTGGACACAGCTTGGAGACTAGACGACAAGTGACATAACACTTCTGCCTCGAGTCCATGGGCCACAATGAGTCAGAGAAGGAAGTGTGACTAGGGGATCAGAGACTGGCAGTTGCCACGCTGCTGGCTTTGAAGATGGAGGAAGGGACTACGAACCAAGGAATGCAGGCAGCCTCCAGAAGCTAGAACCAGGCGAGGGAATGATCCTCCCCTCAAGCCTCCAGAAGGAGCGCAGTTCTGCTGGCACCTTGAGTCAAGCCCCATAAGACGCAGTTGAGATTTCTGACTTTCAGAACTGTACCTGCGCATTGTTTTCGGCCACTAAATTTGTCGTGATTTGTTGCGACAGCCCTATAGCTTCCCAGCGGGTGCTAGTGGTAAACAAAAGAGCCCAACTGCCAACGCAGGAGACGTATGAGACGTTTGATCCCTGGATTGGGAAGATCCCCTGGAGGAGGCATGGCAACCCACCCCTGTATTCTTGCCTGGAGAATGCTATGGACAGAGGAACCTGGTGGGCGACAATCCATACAGTCGCAAAGAGTCAGGACTGAAGCGACTTAGCAGCCACGCAGGAAACTACTGCATACAATAGGCAGCCTTCCTGTTTGGTTTCTTGCACTTCAGTTCAGTTCAGCCACTCAGTCGTGTCCGACTCTTTGTAACCTCGTGGACCGCAGCACACCAGGCCTTCCTGTCCATCACCAACTCCCGGAGTTCACCCAAAGCCATGTCCACTGAGTTGGTGACGCCATCCAACCATCTCATCTTCTGTTGTCCCCTTCTCCTCCTGCCCTCAATCTTTCCCAGGACCAGGGGCTTTTCAAACGTGTCGGCTCTTCACATCAGGTGGCCAAAGTACTGGAGTTTCAGCATCAACATCAGTCCTTCCAATGAACACCCAGGACTAATCTCCCTTAGGATGGACTGGTTGGATCACCTTGCAGTCCAAGGATCTATCAAGAGTCTTCTGCAACAGCACAGTTCAAAAGCATCAATTCTTCAGAGCTCAGCTTTCTTTATAGTCCAACTCTCACATCCGTACATGACCACTGGAAAAACCATAGTCTTGAATAGATGGACCTTTGTTGGCAAAGTAATGTCTCTGCTCTTTAATATGCTGTCTAGGTTGGTCATAACTTAGCATAGTATTTCTGAAGTTCGTTCATGTTGTGACTGTCAGTAATTTGTTTCCTTATATGACTAGTAGTTCATTGTCTCGGAGAAGGCGATGGCAGCCCACTCCAGTGCTCTTGCCTGGAAACTCCCATGGATGGGCCGCAGTCCACGGGGTCGCTAAGAATTGGACATGACTGAGCGACTTCCCTTTCACTTTTCACTTTCATGCACTGGAGAAGGAAATGGCAACCCACTCCAGTGTTCTTGCTTGGAGAATCCCAGGGATGGGGAGCCTGGTGGGCTGCCGTCTATGGAGTCGCACAGAGTTGGACACGACTGACGCGACTCAGCAGTAGCAGCAGTTCATTGTCTGGATACCTGACATTTTCATCATTCACTCTCAGTGGAGTTATTTAAAGAGATTTCAGTTGAAGTTGGAGCCAGGATAGCCAGACTGCTCTGGTTGGGAGCGTGCCCGTGCTCACGGTTCACCGTCAGTTACAAGAAACGGGAAGACAGGTGTCTCTACTTTTTCTCTAACAGGAAGCAGAAAACTTCCCTCCATCCAAGGACATCCAAGCCAATCAAAGATCGTCACAGCCCAACGTTTGGGAAGCCTCCAAGCTCCTCCAGTGGACTCCAGTTATCACATAATCACAGCTCCTCCTTTCCCCCCTTTTCTGGGCTGTATGTTCAGTTATGAGAAACTGTCAAACTATTTTCCAAAGAGGCTTTACCATTTGACGTTACCACTAGCAATGTGTGAAGGTCCCAGTTTTTCCACATCCTTGCCAGCATTTGATGTTGTCAGCCTCTTTATCACCTTTTGAAATTGGAATTCTCTTCCGCTGCTTTCGGCTGCCCTGGGTGCTTGTGGCTGTGTGCAGGCTTTCTCTCTCACTGCGGCGAGTGGGGATAGCTCCGCTGTTGTGGAGCACAGCTAGAGTCTCAAGCCCTAGACCACCCGGAAGAGCAGCCCCCGATCATCGCAACTGAAGGAAGCCCACGTGGAGCAGCGAATGGGCAGCCGTAAACAGACGCGCAGCTGGACAGAGGTGGGGACCGCAGTGATAAGCCTACCTGCGTTGCTGCCAGCAACCAGAGGTTAGCAGGGGTGTGAAGTGGTTTGTCCCTCAAAGCCTCCGGGAGGAACAAGCCTGCCGACACCCTGATTTCAGACTCCTGGCCTCCTACAGTGTGAAAGAACGGATTTCTGTTGTTCAGCTCTCCGGGTTTGTATCTGTTACAAACAAACATAAGCGCCTGCTAAAACCCTGGGTGCTGAGTTTCCAGTGAACTTCCCTGGTTGGCAACGTGTCACACCCTTCGTCGTGACTCCCTGGGACAGTTAAGCTGCTCCGGTGTGAGTGCAGGAGGACCCTGGCAGCTGGCACACGGTCTTGCCCAGGCTTGGCCCCATGAGCCCTTTGCCTCTGTTGATTCTGCCTTGTACCCTTTTCCTGTGAAAGTAGTCGCACAGAGTTGGACACGACTGACGCGACTCAGCAGTAGCAGCAGTTCATTGTCTGGATACCTGACATTTTCATCATTCACTCTCAGTGGAGTTATTTAAAGAGATTTCAGTTGAAGTTGGAGCCAGGATAGCCAGACTGCTCTGGTTGGGAGCGTGCCCGTGCTCACGGTTCACCGTCAGTTACAAGAAACGGGAAGACAGGTGTCTCTACTTTTTCTCTAACAGGAAGCAGAAAACTTCCCTCCATCCAAGGACATCCAAGCCAATCAAAGATCGTCACAGCCCAACGTTTGGGAAGCCTCCAAGCTCCTCCAGTGGACTCCAGTTATCACATAATCACAGCTCCTCCTTTCCCCCCTTTTCTGGGCTGTATGTTCAGTTATGAGAAACTGTCAAACTATTTTCCAAAGAGGCTTTACCATTTGACGTTACCACTAGCAATGTGTGAAGGTCCCAGTTTTTCCACATCCTTGCCAGCATTTGATGTTGTCAGCCTCTTTATCACCTTTTGAAATTGGAATTCTCTTCCGCTGCTTTCGGCTGCCCTGGGTGCTTGTGGCTGTGTGCAGGCTTTCTCTCTCACTGCGGCGAGTGGGGATAGCTCCGCTGTTGTGGAGCACAGCTAGAGTCTCAAGCCCTGGACCACCCGGAAGAGCAGCCCCCGATCATCGCAACTGAAGGAAGCCCACGTGGAGCAGCGAATGGGCAGCCGTAAACAGACGCGCAGCTGGACAGAGGTGGGGACCGCAGTGATAAGCCTACCTGCGTTGCTGCCAGCAACCAGAGGTTAGCAGGGGTGTGAAGTGGTTTGTCCCTCAAAGCCTCCGGGAGGAACAAGCCTGCCGACACCCTGATTTCAGACTCCTGGCCTCCTACAGTGTGAAAGAACGGATTTCTGTTGTTCAGCTCTCCGGGTTTGTATCTGTTACAAACAAACATAAGCGCCTGCTAAAACCCTGGTGCTGAGTTTCCAGTGAACTTCCCTGGTTGGCAACGTGTCACACCCTTCGTCGTGACTCCCTGGGACAGTTAAGCTGCTCCGGTGTGAGTGCAGGAGGACCCTGGCAGCTGGCACACGGTCTTGCCCAGGCTTGGCCCCATGAGCCCTTTGCCTCTGTTGATTCTGCCTTGTACCCTTTTCCTGTGAAAGTCATGGCTAGTGTGATAACTCCAGTCTCTCTGCCATGCCTGGTTCTGAACCGTGCTTCGTCTCTTCAGATTGTGTCTTTTGCCATCTAATTGTGTGATTTGCCGTGTCATTACTTTGTGACAGCCAGACATGATGTCCTGGGTGAAAGGACCTGCTAAAAACAAGGCTTCGCGATGTCAGGTGAGGGGTGGGGCAGGGGAAGCCGCCTTCCCTGCGACCAGAGCCCAGGCCTCCGTCCACCTTGGGCTGAGGCCCCAGCCTCTTCGTGAGTCTGTGCCTCTGGGCGGGAGCTTCGGAAGTGTCTCTCCGTATTGTCTCCCCTTGGTTGGCGCAGGACGCCCAGGGGCGGCTGGAGCTGGACATTTCCCTTTCCGAGGCCAGTTCCGCTCTGATAACACCCCAGCAGGTCAGGCTCTGGCTAACAAGATTTCCTTGAAGGCAGCCTTGTTAGGAAGAACAGAGGGCTCAGGACGTGAGGAATGGTTCCTCCCTCCCCCGGCAGAAAGCTTGAGGGGACTTTGCTGCGACGTTTACTTGGGAACCTGGTCATGCTCCAGGGCTAAATCTCACAGTTCTGTATGGACTCCCTAGGACTGAGTCCCCGCGGTGGTTTTAACTTTCAGACCTGCTATGGCGAGCCTCCAGAAATTCATTAATCACAGTTCAGTCTCGCCTCCCACACAGAGTTTCAAGTCAGTTTCTCTCATGAATGTTTGCAGACTGTGACGACTTGTATTCACCTGCTCGTCTCTCCTACCTTGGGAAGAGTGGATTGCTGTGTCCTCCCTTCTGTTACAGACCCGCGAAGAGTTGCTAATTTTTCAGTTTGCTAGCCCTTTACTTCTCAGCAGAGATTGGCGACTTCCAAGCTGCTAGCATGCAGAATCCTACAGTGCGGAACTGAGGAGGTGAGTGCAGACATCCTGGGCTCGTTTCCAGTCTTCAAAAAGCATAACATCTCTCACCGTTAAGTTTGATGTTAGCTATAGACTTTTTCCTTTAATGAAGTTGATGAATTTCCCATCTGGTTGGTCCTAGTTTGTTGAGAATATTTATTATGCTGCTGCTGCTAAGTCACTTCAGTCAGTCGTGTCTGACTCTGTAAGACCCCACAGACGGCAGCCCACTGGGCTCCTCCGCCCATGGGATTTTCCAGGCAAGACTGGAGTGGGGTGCCATTAATGTGTGTTAAATTTAGTGAAATGTTTTTTCTGCAGCTATTGTGACGATATTGTGGGTTTTATTCTCTTCTCTATTAATATAGTGCATCACATTAACTGAATCCTAGATGATAAGCCAACTTTGCATTCCTGGAATGAACCCCACTGCTCTTGGCAGATGAGCCTTTTTATGAGCTGTTGGATTTAGCTCTTCACTCCTGTTTGTTTTTTCCTGTCTTAATTTTTTCTTCACTCCTATTGATTTCAGAGAACAGCCTGAAGAACTTTCTTTTTCTTTTCATTTTCTTTCAGTGTGATGAACTTTCTTTAGTGTTTCTGATAAGGCAGATCTCTTCCCAATAACTGTCCTGTTTTGCTTACTGGGACTATCTTTATCTCATTTTCATTTTTCTCTCCAGCCTTCATTTCTGAAGGATAGTCTTGCTGAGTATAAAGTTTATTCATTGGCAGGTTTTGTCTTTCCTTTGACACTTTTCTTTCGACACTCTGTGCACGTCATTTCACTGCCTGTGGCCTTCATTGTCTCTTGTGAGAAGTCAGCTATTTAACTGTGTCATCCTTCCCGTGGGTGTGATGCGGGTCATTTTCCTCTCACGGTTTTCATGGATTTCTTTGTCTTTGACATCCAGGCACTTGGCTATGGTGTATACAGGTGTGGGTGTCTCTGTGTTGTCCTGTTTGGTTTATGGAGGAGTAGTTTTCTGACCTGGGGAGTCCCAGGTGTCTCAGTGGTAAAGAATCTGCCTGTCAATGCAGGAGACTCAGGTTTGGTCCCTGGGTGGGAAAGATTCCCCTGGAGGAGGAAATGGCAACCCAGTGCAGTATTCTTGCTGGGATAACCCCATGGACAGAGGAGCCTGGCGGGCTGCAGTCCACGGGGTTGCAGAGAGTCAGACAGGACCGAGCAACCGAGCAGGCGGGCGGCGGATTCCCACTACTCCAGTCCGGGAGCTGCCGCTCCACTGGGCTCCTGAGGAGAGCGGGACAGGCCGTGGTTCTTCCTGCTCTGCCGGTGCTCCAGGGGCACATTTATTTCATATCAGAGTTTTACTTTTTCTAATTGGTGAATAATTTTGCTTTTGGTATTTATAGTGATAGAGTTTATTTTATTTGGTCCTTCTGTCCAGAAATTCTGGATTCAGCCTGGCTTTGTACTAGCGGCTCTGTGTACACTATGGGAAGAGAATTCTATGGAAAACCCATAACTATCAACTACATCTTGTGACCAGTTTCAGAAACAAGGACCGTAGTAGCTTAGCATGTTTTCTCTTTGCATATATAATATATAAACTAACTGTGGTCTTTTCTCCATTTTCCATTTTTAAGAAATACACGGCGTTGGAATTGACGTGCACACGGTAGTGATGCTGCGTATAAAGCAGATGACGAGCGAGAACCTGCTGTGCAGCACAGGCCCACCGCTCAGTGCTCTGCGGTGGCCGAAACGGGAAGGAAACCTGAAAAAGAGTGGGTGCATGTGCACGTGTCACTGATTCACTTTGCTGTGCAGCAGAAACTAACACAATATTGTGAATCAACCATACTTCAATTAGAGATGTTACATGAGTTGAAATGGTACGTACGTATTTTGCAAAAAGGCAAAATGGTTGTCTGAGGAGAGCCTTACAAACCGCTGAGAAAAGAAGAAAAGCGAAAGGCAAAGGAGAAAAGGAAAGATGCAGCCATCTGAATGCAGAGTTCCAAAGAAGAGCAAGGAGAGATACAGAAGCCTTCCTAGTCGATCGGTGCAAAGAAATAAGGGAAACAATAGCATGGAAGAGACTAGAGCGCTCTTCAAGAAAATTAGAGATACTAAGGGAATGTTTCATGCAAAGATGGGCTCAATAAGGGACAGAAATGGTATGGACCTGACAGAAGCAGAAGATATTAAGAAGAGGTGGTAAAATACACAGAAGAACTACACAAAAAAATGTTAGTGACCTACGTAACCACGATGCTGTGATCACTCACCTAGAGCCAGACATCCTGGAGTGCAAAGTCCTGTGGGCCTTAGGAAGCATCACTGTGAACAAAGCTAGTGGAGGTGATGGAATTCCAGCTGAGCTATTTCAAATCCTGAAAGGTGATGCTGTGGAAGTGCTTCACTCAATATGCCAGCAGATTTGGAAAACTCAGCAGTGGCTGCAGGACTGGAGAAGGTCAGTTTTCATTCCAATCCCAAAGAAAGGCAATGCCAAAGAATGTTCAAGCTATGGTACAATCGCACTCACCTCACAGGCTAGCAAAGTAATGCTCAAAATTATTCAAGTTAGGCTTCAACAGTATGTGAACCAAGACCTTCCAGATGTTCAAGCTGGATTTAGAAAAGGCAGAGGAACCAGAGATCAAATTGCCAACATCCGTTTCATTGTAGAAAAAGCAAGAGAATTTCAGAAAAACATCCGATTCATTGACTATGCTAAAGCCTTTATTGTGTGTATCACAACAATTCTTCAAGAGATGGATATACCAGACCACCTTGCCTGCTTCCTGACAAATCTGTATTCAGGGCAAGAAGCAACAGTTAGAACCAGACATGGAACAACAGTTCAATTCAGTTCGGTTGCTCAGTCGTGTCCGACTCTTTGCAACCCGATGAATCGCAGCACGCCAGGCCTCCCTGTCCATCACCAACTCCCGGAGTTCACTCAAACTCATGTCCATTGAGTCGATGATGCCATCCAGCCATCTCATCCTCTGTCGTCTCCTTCTCCTCCTGTCCCCAATCCCTCCCAGCATCAGAGTCTTTTCCAATGAATCAACTCTTCACATGAGGTGGCCAAAGTACTATGCAGAGTACATCATGCGAAACGCCGGCTAGATGAAGCACAGGCTGGAATGAAGATTCCTAGGAGAAACAGCAATAACCTCGGACATGCAGATGATACCACACTTATGGCAGAAAGTGAAGAACTAAACAGCCTCTTGATGAAAGTGAAAGAGGAGAGTGAAAAAGTTGGCTTAAAGCTCCAACATTCAAAAAATGAAGATCATGGCATCCAGTCCCATCACTTCATGGGAAATAGATGGGGAAACAACTGAAACAGTGTCAAACTTTATTTTTCTGGGCTCCAGAATCGCTGCAGGTGGTGACTGCAGCCATGAAATTAAAAGATGCTGCTTGGAAGAAAAGCTATGACCAACCTAGACAGCATATTAAAAAGCAGAGACGTTACTTTGCCAAGAAAGGTCCATCTAGTCAAAGCTATGGTTTTTCCAGTGGTCATGTGTGGATGTGAGAGTCAGACCATAGAGAAGGCTGAGTGCTGAAGAATTGATGGTTTTGAATTATGGTGTTGGAGAAGACTCTTGAGAGTCCCTTGCATTGCAAGATCAAACCAGTGAATTCTAAAGGAAATTAGTCCTGAATATTCATTGGAAGGACTGATGCTGAAGGTGAAGCTCCAATACTTTGGCCACCTGATGTGAAGAACTGAGTCACTAGAAAAGCCCCTGATGCTGGGAGGGACTGGGGGCGGGAGGAGAAGGAGACAACAGAGGATGAGATGGTTGGATGGCATCACCGACTCGATGGGCATGAGTTTGAGTAAGCTCCGGGAGCTGGTGACGGACTGGGAGGCCTGGCGTGCTGCAGTGCATGGGGTCACAAAGAGTTGGACATGGCTGAGAGAGTGAACTAGACTGAATACATACACTGAATAATAAATTTAGTTAAAAAATACGCAAGTTGTCAAAAGTTAACATTACTGTTTAGTTTGGAGAGCGTAAGAGAATACTCAGTGGGGCAGTGACCATCTGAGGAGCGATGAATGGATGCTCAGTGATGATGCGGTGGCGGCTGGGACTGCACAGACGCTCTCCCTCGGGGGAAAGTGAGGCTTCTTCACTTACAGTAAGAGTAGATGTACCTCGTCAGGTGAAAATATAGCATTGTTTCTTGTTCATAGGAAGTTCAGGTATGCTTGAAAGGCTGCATACAAAAGCTGACTTTCCAGAAGGTTAGACTTGTCCACTTTCCACTTACTGCCTCAAATCCAGACCCAGTTTTCTCTGCTGCTCTGTAATGGAGCTGGGTCCTGGGAGCACTGAGCAGGGAATGTTCTGTCCTTTCTTGAATATAGCATTCTTTATAATTAATCTCACTGTCAGCAGTGTTTAAATCAGACTTTCTCTGAAGTCACTGTGTGGTCTCTGTCTCCTTACTGATCCCCAATTACTGATACAAGGAGGAAAAATGAAGCCGGGAAAGGGGCTGTGAGTGTGCCCGTGTGCGTGCATGTATTACGTGTGCTTGGAGGTTTGAGATTTTAAGTAGGGAGGCCAGGGAAGTCCTCAGAGAGGAGACGATGGAATAAGATGTAGGAGGTCAGTTAGCATGGGGACAGTTGGAGAGTGTGACAGGTTGCACAGACAATGGCCTGTGGCAGGAGGGTGTCATGATTTGGAGCTAAATGAACAAGGGGCAGAGCACAAATGAGACCCGACTGGCTTTCACGCTGTGTGAGACGGGAGACCCTGGGAGAGGGATGCAGTTGGACTTGCTTCCACTAGGTGCTATGCTGACTATGACAAGCAGGCCTCCAGCAAGTACCGCAGGGTAGCAGCAGGGAGCCCGCTGGGAGGTTGCTGCTGTGAATTTGGTGGGAGAGACTGTTCTAAGACTAGAACTTCGGGGGGGCGGGGCTCCAGTTAGAAGTGGAGGGACTGGAACTCAGGGTGGGTGGGAGAGGAGAGGGGTCCTAGCTGACCCCAGAAGAGCATCATGATCAGGCTGAGGGTTGCCGGCTCTCACCGCCGGACAACCAGCCCGAGCGTCGCAAGCGCCGGCTCCTATTGTGAAACTGCCTAGTGCACCTCCGGCCTCCAGGTGGGGGCGGGAGCGGTCTTCGCTTGCAGGGCTTATAATCTATTCTCGGTTGTAATACTGACGCTTTTAACCCCCATTTCCTGAACCGTCACCCTACAGAGCTCACCAGAATTCCACCCTGCGGTCTACTCGGGAAAGTTGTTCGGGGGGAGCTGTCTAGGCAAATGTGGTACCCGGGGAAGCAGCGCTTGACGCCGGCGGAGCGGCCCTATAGCAAACCTTCTCTGGCAACGTCTCCAGCACCCTCTGCTGACAAGGCTCCGCATAGCTCAGGGATCAGATTCATTTTGAAGTGAAAAGAAACTTGCTCCTTCGAAGGAAAGCTATGACAAACATAGACAACGTATTAAAAATCAGAGAAATCACTTTACTGACAAAGTCTAGTCAAAGCTATGGTTTTTCCAGTAGTCATGTATGGGTGTGAGAGTTGGACTGTAATGAAGGCTGAGGGCCAAAGAATTGATGCTTTTGAACTGTGGTGCTGGAGAAGACTCTTGAGAGTCCCTTAGACTGCAAGGAGATCCAACCAGTCCATGCTAAAGGAGATCAGTCCTGGGCGTTCATTGGAAGGACTGACGTTGAGGCTGAAACTCCAAAATTTGGTCACCTGATGCGAAGAGTCGACTTATTGGAAAAGACTCTGATGCTAGGAAAGACTGAAGGCAGGAGGAGAAAGGGGACGACAGAGGAGGAGATGTTTATTTTAGAGGGAGATGTTTACCCGAGGAAGAGGAAGCCACGCCCCCCACCTCTTGAGGCCCTTCCGACCCCGAGCCCCGCCCACCAGCGCGGCCCCGCCCACAACAGCCCCCACCCACAGGGAGGCCCCGCCCAATCCCGAGACGAGGCCCCGCCCCCGGCGTGCGCGCGGCCGGCCGCCGCCGCCGCCATTTTGGAGCGACCAGCGCGCGGCCCGCGGCCTGAGCCGGTCCTGAGGCGCCGGCAGGCCGCGCCGGACCCGTGGGCGCAGTGTCTGTGGGCGCCTAGCCCGGCCGGGCCCATGTGCGCGCGGCCTACCCCAGGCCGCCCGGGCTCCGCCTCCACCCGGGCCTCCGAGGAGCCGCCGCGACGCCCGGCCCGCGGGGCAGGTGAGTGCGGCCGCGGCCGAGAGCCGGCGGTGCTGGCCGGCGGGGCCCGCGCCCCCGCGCCCGCGTGTCCGCCGCCGCCGCGAGGCCCAGCTTGTCGGCGCCCCCAGCCGGCGTCCGCCGGGTCAGCCCTCCGCCGTCAGCGCCCGCCCCGTCCGCGTCCTCTCCACGTGCCGCCGCCGCCTGACGCCCTGTCAGCGCCCGCCCGCCCGCGGGACCGCCCGCCGGCGCCCGGCCCTCCCCTGCTGAGCGCCCCCGGGCGGCGGCCAGCCCCCGCCGGCGACCCCCGGAGCCTCGCCCTCGCCGGGCGGCGGCCGGCTCTGCGCTCCCTCCGCGGCGCCGCAGGGCCGCCGCAGCCGGTGCCCCGGGGCTGCTGGGGCCCGCTCAGCGCCCGCCCCGCCGCTCGCGCCGGGCCGCGGCGCCCCCTCGCCGGAGCCCTCCGTCGCCCGTGCGCTTCCCCACCACCGCCTGCCCTTCCCTCGCCCTGCCCTTCCCGTTTCTCCGGTCGCCTGTCCCTGTCGTCTCCTGACTCCTTCATGGCAGCCCACGCTGGTACTCTTGCCTGGAGGATCCCGTGGACGGAGGAGCTGGTGGGCTGCAGTCCACGGGTCGCAAAGACTCGGACACGACGGAGCGACTTCGCTTTCACCGCCCCGTCTCTTCCTCCACCACCTCTCCTTCACACCTGTCGCGGGCCCTTAGGCGCTTCACAGGCCCCGTGAATGTCCTCGCGCCATCACTGTGAGGTCCGTACGACCCCCGCCCCCTCCACTTTGTGTCTGCACAGCCTAACTCCCTGCATCGTCCACAGACTTGTCACTGACTGCTCCCACTTCGCTGCTGACCCCCTGGCCTGTCGCCACCAGCTCGTCCAGTCTGTCAGTTCTGCGTAGTTCCTGCATTTTCACTCTGTCCTGCCCCCGTTCTCTCCCTGTGCCCACCTGCCTTGTCCATAGGGCCTTCTCCAGCCTGTTACTCTTTCACCCACCTGTCACCTCCCCCCTTTCCTTGTGTCTCAGCTGGTAAAGAATCCACCTGCAATGCAGGATATCTGGGTTCGATCCCTGGGGAAAATCCCCTGGAGAAAGGGAACACCATCCCCTCCAGTATCCTGGCCTGGAGAACTCCGTGGACTGTATAGTCCATGGGGTCGCAAAGAGTTGGACACGGCTGAGCAACTTTTACTCACTCACCGCCCACCGTGGCCTCTTCCTGCCCTGCCCTTGGCCTCTCAGGGCCTGAGTTCTCACTGGTACTCTCAGGTTTTCACCTCTTCTTCTTGTCCCTTCCTTTTTGGCTTACCTTCCATTTTGGCTTCTCTAATGTCTTTGTAAAGACTGATGCTGAAGCTGTACTCCAGTACTTTGGCCACCTCATGCGAAGAGTTGACTCATTGGAAAAGACTCTGATGCTGGGAGCGATTGGGGGGCAGGAGGAGAAGGGGAGGACCAAGGATGAGATGGTTGGATGGCATCACCGACTCGATGGACATGAGTTTGGGTGAACTCTGGGAGTTGGTGATAGACAGGGGGGCCTGGCGTGCTGGGATTCATGGGGTCGCAAAGAGTTGGACACAATTGAGCGACTGAATGTCAGCTAAACCCTGGAAGGCCAGAAGAGCCTTCTGGTCTGAGGGGGCAGCACATGTAAAGATCCTGGGCCTCCTCCAGGAACCTGGATGAGACCGCTACCTGGCCAGGGTAAAGGGGAGAGACACTCAGAGCCTCGGTTAAAACGTTGGCCTTCCGGTGGTCTCTTCCTTGTAGTCTGTTGACTCTGGGTTGTGAGGGGACCCAGGCTGCAGGTTGAGCTGGGGAGTGCCATCAACATATGAATAACAGGAGAGACAAGATGTGGGGAGGAGTGCAGTTTCTGTGTGTGCCTTTTTAGTTGTTAAAGCCATCCTTCAAAATTGAAAGGTAACAATTCCTGATTCTGACTTCTATTTTTTAGACTAATTTTGCAGGTCCTTCAGCATCATATTAGAAAGTACAATATATAGTCTTTTACGTCTCTGTGGATTTATTTGGCTGTGCGGGTCTTGGTTGAGGTGTGCAAGGTCATTTGTTGTAGCGTGCAAACTCAGCTGTGGCACCTGTGCTCCAGTTCCCTGAACAGGGGTGGAGCCCAGGCTGCCCGCATGAGGGGTGCGGAGTCTTAGGCATTGGACCACCAGAGAAATCTCTGTGTCTGTCTTCTTTTGCTCAGTATATTTTTGAAATACAATGATTTTGGATCTTTTATCTGTAGTTGTGCTTTTCATTTGAATAATATTCCTTTGTGTGAAAATAGTTTTCTTATTGATATTTGGGTTGGTTTCACCTTTTGGCTGTTATAACTAGTCACTAAGTTTATTTACATTCTTTTGTGGATATATGTATTATTTTTTTCAGGTAAATGTGTGGGAATGGAATTGCTAGGTCATAGAATAGATTTATGTTTAATCTTTTTAGAAACTGCGAGTTTTCCAAACTGGTACCATCTTATACTCTCATCAGTAATGTATGAGAATTCTAGTTTCTCCATATCCATACCAACAGTTGACATTATCAGTTTTGTTTGTTTGTTTGTTTGTTTTAATTTTAACTCAGGTGGTAGTGGTGTTTCATTATGGTTTTAGTAACAACGGTGGGGCTTCCCTGGTGGGTCAGTGGTAAAGAATCCCACTGCCAATGCAGGAGACACAGGTTCAGTCCCTGATCAGGGAAGATCCCACATGCTGTGGAGCAAACAGCCCGTGCACTGCCACTGTTGAGCCTGTGCCCTGGAGCGCGGGAGCTGCCGCTCCTGAGCGCATGTGCTCTGCAGAGCCTGTGCTCTGCGGCGAGAGAGGCCACTGCAGCGAGGCGCCGGGCTGGCCCCTGCTCCCTACAGCTAGAGAGAAGCCCACGCAGCAAGGAGCATCCAGCACAGCCGAGAATAAGGAAATAACATTGAACAAAGCAGTGCCGGGTGGCTCTTCATGTGCTTTTCGACCGTTTGTGTATCTCTTGTTAAGTGTCTGGTCTTCTGTCCGCTTTTTGTTGGATGGTCTTTATTATTCAGTTTTAGCCATTCAAAAATTCTGGTAGTAAGTCTTTTATGATGTGGATACATACACAATGAGGGAGTGGGAGGAGGAGAGGAAATGAGGGCTTAAGGTTTTTTCCTATTTTGTAGTTTGCCTGATTTTTTTTCTTTTTTTCCGAAAAGAATCTTATCTGGCTGCGACCGGTCTCCATTGGGGCTCACGGGCTCTCTGGCGGCTGCCCTGTGTGTGGGCGTGGTGGTGGTGCTGTGAGTGGGCTTAGTCACCTGTGGCATGTGGGATCCTAGCTCTTCCACAGGGATGGAGCCTGTGTCCCCTTCATTGCCAGGCAGATTCTCAACCACTGGGCCACCAGGGAAGTCCCAAAACTGCATGTGTTTAAAGTGTAAAAGTTGATAACTTTTGACGTATGCACATACCTGTGAAATCATCACCACAGTCAAGATAATGAATGTATCCATCATTTCCCAAATTTCCTCACGTCCCTTTGGGATCCCTCCTGCCAACCTTTTTTGCCCCTCCATCTCCAGGCAAATACTGATCTCCTTTATGAATGATCCATCTTGTGTCTTGTGTGAAGTGGAAAAGGGTATATTTCCCCCCCCATATGAATTAGATAATCATTCTAGTATCCTTTGTTGAAAAGACTGTCTTCATTAAATTGCATGGGAACATTTGTTATGAATTAATTGAATATGTGTATGCAGGTTTATTTCTGGGCTTTCTACTATGTTCCATTGGTCTACTTTTTATCCTGTGCCAACACCATGGTGTCTTAAGGGCTGTGATTTTATGGTCAGTTTGGAACTCAGGTCGTATAAGACTTTCATCTTTATTCCTCTACAAAATTGTCTTGCCAGTTTTAGAATAAGCTCTTCAATTTGGACATTAATTTTTTTCTGGAGTTTGGCTGGGATCACATGGAATCTCTAGATCTGTGGGGTGGTGTTTAGTCTAAGTCGTGTCCAGCTCTTTTGAACCCCATGGACCGTAGCCTGCCAGGCTCCTCTGTCCATGGGCTTCTCCAGGCAAGAATACTGGAGTGGGATGCCATTCACTTCTCCAGGGTGTCTTCCCAACCGAGGAATCGAACCCAAGTCTCCTGCATTTCAGGAGAATTCTTCACCACTGAGCCACTGGGGAAATCCAGATCAATTTTAGAATTGAGTTATTAACTGAGTCTTCCGTGCAAATGGTACATTTCTCCATTTATTTAAATTTTCCTTAATTTTTCTCAGCAACATTTTGTAATTTTTGGTGTGAAAGATTACTTTTTTCATTCAGTGTGTTTGTAAGTATTTGATAGTTTTGATGTCATTTAAAATATTTTTGTATTATTTTTTCAGTTACTTATTCATGTGCAAAAACACAATTGGTTTATGTATACTGATCATGCACCCTGCAACTTCTCTTGGTTTACTTATCAGTTCTCATGGTAGGTTTGTATTCTGTATGCATAAGAATAAAGACAGTTTTCTTTTTCTTTCCAATTATTATGCCTTTTGTTTCTTTTTCTTTGTAGCACCATCTAGGACCTCTACTCTAATGTGGAATGGAAGTGGTGATAGTGGGTCTTCAGTGGTTGAGAAGGTTGCCCTCTAGTTTGTTTTAGCGGATGTTTTTATCATGAAAGAGTGTTGGATTTTGTCCAGTGCCTTTTCTACATTTGTTGGGACGATCATTTAGTGTCTGTCTTTTATTAGTGTAACGAACATGAAAGTGGCAGTCGCTCAGTCAAGTCCCACTCTTTGCGATCCTACGGGCTGTACCCTGCCAGGCTCCTCTGTCCATGGAATTCTTCAGGCAAGAATGCTGGAGTGAGTCGCCATTCTCTTCTCCAGAGAATCCTTCTGAGCCAGGGACCAAACCTGGGTCTCCCACGTTGCAGGCAGATTCTTTTACCATCTGAGCCGCCAGGGAAGCCCCATCAGTGTAATGTGTTGTATTAATTAATTTTCAGATGTTAAAGTAACTTTGCCTTTTTAGATAAATGCCCTTAGTAAGCTCAGCATTCAGAAAACGAAGATCATGGCATCCGGTCCCATCACTTCATGGGAAACAGATGGGGAAACAGTGGAAACAGTGTCAGGCTTTATTTTGGGGGGCTCCAAAATCACTGCAGATGGTGACTGCAACCATGAAATTAGAAGACGCTTACTCCTTGGAAGAAAAGTTATGACCAACCTAGATAGCATATTCAAAAGCAGAGACATTACTTTGCTGACTAAGGTCCGTCTAGTCAAGGCTATGGTTTTTCCTGTGGTCATGTATGGATGTGAGAGTTGGACTGTGAAGAAGAACGAGCACTGAAGAATTGATGCTTTTGAACTGTGGTGTTGGAGAAGACTCTTGAGAGTCCCTTGGACTTCAAGGAGATCCAACCAGTCCATTCTGAAAGAGATCAGCTCTGGGATTTCTTTGGAAGGAATGATGCTAAAGCTGAAACTCCAGTACTTTGGCCACCTCATGCTAAGAGTTGACTCACTGGAAAAGACTGTGATGCTGGGAGGGATTGGGGGTAGGAGGAGAAGGGGACGACTGAGGATGAGACGGCTGGATGGCATCATGGACTTGATGGATGTGAGTCTGAGTGAACTCCAGGAGATGGTGATGAACAGGGAGGCCTGGCGTGCTGCAATTCATGGGGTCGCAAAGAGTCGGACACGACTGAGCAACTGAACTAAACTGAACTGAACTGATGGGGGGAATTCCCTGGTTGAGGAACTAAGAAACTAAGACCCCGCATGCTGCCAGGCATGGGCCCCCCACCAAAAAACAAAACCCCACGGTGGCTGGATTTTTGTTCACTGGTGTTTTGTTAAGGATTTTTTTGCATATATCATACATATATTCATGAGAGATACTTGTGTATGACTTTTTTCCCCATATGATATTTTTTGTTTTGATATCTGTGGTCCCAAAGAATGAGTTGGGAAGTTTTTCATTCCTTTTTGTGGATTGGATTTCTATAAAGGATCATTTTCCTTTGGCTTAAAGCACTTTCTTTAGTATTTCTTATGTTGTGGGGATGCTGGAGACAGAATCACTCCATTTTTTTCGGTCTAAAGAAGTCTTTACTTACCCTTCAGCTTTGAGAGGTATTTTTGCTGAATATAGAATTCCAGGTTGACAGATTTTTTCTTTAAGTGCTTTGAAAAAATTATTCCATTGTGGGTTTTTTCTAAGATTTTTTTTTTTAATGTGGACCATTTTTAAAGTCTTTATTGAATTTGTTACAGTATTGTTTCTGTTTTATGGGTTTCTGTTTTGTTTTTTTGTCCACAAAGCATGTGGGATCTTAGCGCCCCTGACCAGGGATCAAACCTGAGCCTCGCATTGGAATGTGAAGTCTTAACCGCTGGGGCCGCCAGGGGAAGGCCTTACTCCATTGTCTTCTAGCCTCTGTTGCTTCTGATGAGGAGTCAGCTGTCATTCTAATGTTTACCTGATATCCTTTTTCCTTCTGTGTTTAAGATATATATTTATTTTTATTAAATAAATTCTTAAAAACTTTTTTTCCATTTGAGTATTATTTTCTAGGTGTGGTGTTTTTTATATTTATCCTTCTTGGATCTGTGGGTTGATGTATTTAATCACCTTAAGAAACTTTTTGGCCATTGCCTCTTAAATATTTCTTTTATTTCCTAATCTTTCTTCTCTTGGAACTCTGGTGGTATCTGTGTTAGACTGTTTGATACCGTCCCACAGGTTTTGAACGTGTTGGTATTTTCGAATTCATTTCTCTCTTTGTTTACATTGTCTATTTTCTTTTCGTCTGTCATCAAGCTCACTGCGTTTCTTCTTTGTGCCCATTCTGTTATTAATTCCATCCAGTGACATTTTAATTTCAGATGCTGTGTTTTTCAGGCTTCCTTAGTGGCTCAGACAGTAAAGAATCTGCCTGCCGTGTGGGAGACCTGGGTTTGATCCCTGGGTTGGGAAGATCCTGTGGAGAAGGAAATGGCTACCAACTCCGGTATTCTGATCTGGCGAATCCCACGAATCCCACGGACAGAGGAGCCTGGAAAGTTACAGTCTGTGGGGTTGCAAAGAGTTGGACACGACTGAGCGACTTTCACTTTCACCGAGTTTTTCAGTTCCAGAATTTCCTTTTGGTTCTCCTTTCAAGTTTGCATTTCTCTGCTAATATGCTTCACCTATCATTCCTTCTGTTCGCTTTTCCTGAAATCCTCTAACATACTTACAATTACTCTTCTGAATTTCCATCTTCCAGTTTCAATATATGGTCATTTTTGCTTCCTGTAGATTGTTTTTCCTCTTGATCATGGGTAACATTTCTCTTTTCTGCATGTATAATAATTTTTTTTAATTGCAAAATGAACATTGTGGGTAGTGTGTGCTAGAGACTTTGTTTTAGGTTGTCTTTCCTTAAAGAGTGTTGAGGTTTGTTAGGGCAGGCTGTTAAATGACTGGAAGATGATCTTAATCTTGTTGAAGCTTTTCTAGAATAGATCTGTTTTGGTTTTGGTCTAGGTTTTAGGGCAAAACTTTTAGCTCTGGAACGTGGGTTTTGCTCCTAAGTCATGGTCCTTATGAGATTTTAATAGAAAACCCTTCTAGTTTAGCAAAATCTAGCCTCTGAATTCTGTCTCCACAGTGCTGGACAGCTGCCAAATCTTGGCTTAGCTCTTTTATCTTACAACAGCTGTTTTCTGCTTAGTTTTGTTTTTTTTTCCCCAGCTTCATCAAGGTGTAATTGACAAATAAAAATGTAATATATTACAAGTAGGCTGTGATGACTTGATAAACGTAAACGCTGTGAGGGAATCCTCCCCATCCAGTTGACTGTCACAGTCCCCACTGTCTGACACGCACACACACGTGCATGTACATGGGGAGAGCATGCAGGCTTGTCTTAGCAGGTTTCAGTGCCTTGTTATTAACAGTAGTCGCCATGTCTCACATCCAGTCCTCAGACCTTATTCATCTTGGGCTTCCCTGGTGGCTCGGTGGTAAAGAATTGGCCTGCAGATGCAGGACATGTGGGTTTGATCCCTGGATTGGGAAGATACCCTGGGGAAGAGAATGGCAACCCACTCTAGCATTCTTGCCTGGGAAATCCCACAGACAGAGAAACCTAATGGGCTGAGTTCTGTGGGGTCGCATAGAGTTGAACTTAGTTGGTAAAGAATCTGCCTGTAATATGGGAGACCTGGGTTTGATCCCTGGGTTGGGAAGGTCCCCTGGAGAAGGGAACGGCTACCCACTCCAGTATTCTGGCCTGGAGAATCCCATGGACTCTGTAGTCCCTGGGGTCGGCCACAGTCGGACACGACCGACTGACTTTCGCTTTGACTCTCACAGAGTTGGACATGGCAGAGCACACGCACGCACTGCTCTTTCTGATTTTCCCGTTCAGCCTCGGCCATCCTGGTAGCCCTGAGGCCGGGCCTCTCTCCTCCTGGGGTGGACGCTGCGTCGGGAGCTCTCCAGTGTGGCGCTCGCCTTCTTTCAGCGGCTGTGTTCCCACCACTTGCTGCATGTTTCTGCATGGCCGCTGGTACATTCAGATAGGTGTTTTCTGTTTTGTTTAGAGCTTACACTTATCAGCAGGGAAATTAGTGTGATACAGCCGCTCCAGTTTTTCTAGAACCAGAACTCAGAGAGCTGCACTTTTAAGCCTGTGCATCAGAGGGCAAGGAGACAGGACTGAGGCTGGGAGGTGCCCACTGGTGGACTGAGCAGCAGTGGGAGCTGACAGAGAGTCAGCTCTGGGGCCACAGGGCCCTGCAGGGTGTGGTGTCAAGGAGGCTGTGACATGGTGTTCCTTCCACCGTGTCAGGCTGGGAGATGCCAGGGGGTGGTCCTGGGGGGCACTGCCTTCCTTCATGGAACAGTCTGGTGGTGTAGTGGGTGAAGGAGCTGGATGGGAGGGCAGTGCGAGCCAGCGTCCCTCTGGGGAGCATTGCTGTGAGCAGGCTGGGAGAGGCGTCTGCGGGGCGGCGGTGTGCATGGCTGTGCGTGCACAGTGAGCGAGGGGAGACAGGCAGGCCAGGAGGTGTGAAGGGCAGGGCTGAGCGCAGGTGCGGTGGTGTGTCTTGGCGGGAGCAAGGCCCTTTTGGTGCTGTAACGACGGGAGGCAGGGACTGGGATTTGGGTTGCAGATTCAGTGAGCCGAAGACTGGAGGGTTCCCACTTGAGACCGTATGCTTTTTTGTGAATTAGGAGGGTAAGTATGTTGAAGGGTTGCGAGGAATCAAATGCTGTTTTTCCTTAGTTGGTGGGTTGAACCCAGTTTGGGTGGCGCTGGCTCCTGTCTGCTCTGTGTGTGGAACCAGGCCTCCTCGCGAGATGGGGCTCTCCAGGGTTCCGTCATCCTTGGGGAGGCTGGAAGGGCTTCTTTGCACTGGCCACAGGGCTCCTCGGAGGCAAGAGCAGAGGCCATGGGGCCTCTCGGAGCTGAGACTTGGGCCGGCCCCATCCCTCCCCACCTGTGGTGACTAGGGGTCCTGGGCAGGGAGACTTGCTTTGTGATGTGAGGGGTTGTGCAGAGTTCACGTCTATCCAGCGCCTGTCCCGGTCATCTGAGAAGAGGCAGGCTTGCTCCAAGAGGAGGCAACCTTGCCGGGCTGTGTGCTCTGTGCACATGCTGTTTGTGGTCAGCAACTTAAAAGGAGTAGACAGAGCTCCAGCAGGTTTCCTCGTGGCAGCCGTCGCTGAGCACAGTGCAAATCCTGACTCCTGAATTCAGTCTCGTGGGCTCTCTCCCAGCCCCCAGCCTCTCCTCGGGGCCACTGCAGAGCTGCCTTCTCTATGGGGCAAGCTGTGGCTCTTGGGGCCTTAGCACCTCTGGTCTGCTCTCCTCTGGGAACTTGTCTGTTACCTGTCAGCCCACTGAGTGTGCGTGTTTTTTCATTAAGATGTAATTCCTGTCCTATGAGATCCACTCTTGTAAAGGGTGCAGTTCGTTGGTGTTGAGCACACTCAGAAGGTTGTGCTTCGTGGCCACCACCTGACCCCCACTCGTCACGGTGCAGCCCCTGGGCGCTGGACTCGGGAAGGCTTGCTGCGTGACACCCTGGGCCATCCAGCCCTGGCTGCCCCTTTGCTTCCGTCCGTCTGCCTCAGGCCTACTGCAGCTTCTGTGATGCTCTCCTTTCCCCCGTATCAACTAGAATCTGGGCCGGAATCTGGGATCGTGCAGAGACTGAGAACATGGACTTTGCTCTCAGACAGCCTGAGTTCCGGTTGAAGAGCTGACAGTAGCCTCGTGGCCTTGGGCTGGCCTGCCATGGTTGCGGCCTCTGCAGCCTCCCTTGAGACCTGGGGTTGGTGGCGGACCGCCTCCTGCACTGAGTCATCCTTGGCCCACGGGCTGCCGGCCCTTAGTAAGAAGGGCCCGTGGCGGCGGCTCCTGTTGCTGCTTTTCTTGGGGTGGGCATCACTCCGCATCAGTGTTCCTTAAATTAGTCCTTTTGTGCTCTTGTTTGGACTCAGCTCTGTTCATTGCCCTGGTTTCCATCCTCGTGCTGTTGGGGAGTTTTTCTGCCTATTTGGCACTGCTTTTTAGCTGCCTGTTCCACATCACTTTTCCTTCCAGAGTCTCAGCCTAGAGACTTTCCTGGTGGCTCAGTGGTTAAGAATCCACCTGCCTGTGCAGAGGACACGGGTTCGATTCCTGGTCTGGGAACTAAGGTCCCACGTGCCTTGGGGCCCCTGAGCCCGTGTGCCACAGCTCTGAAGCCTCTGCACCCTGAAGCCCATGCTCCTGGGCGAGAGGCCCCACCGCACCGAGAAGCCTGCACTCCGCACTGGGGGCAGCGCCCACTCGGCCCTGCTCGAGAGGGCCCGTGCACAGCAATGAGGGCCCGGTGTGGCCAGGGTGGCAGGTCAGCCTAGGCGCGAGCCTGCCTGCCGCCGCTGGTTTTGGTTCTCCCAGGAGTGCAGTGCTGAGAGCGGGTCCAGGCAGGCACTGCCTGCGGCTCTCATCTGTGTGCTGGGCCGGGTGCCCCTCAGGGCCTTGCTGTGGCGGCTCTCTGTGGTGTAGATTCTTACCCTCCATGCCGCCAGGGAACTCCTAGAAACATTTTTTTAAGTAGGTGGCATATGTCAGTGGTCTTCCATGGTGTCTCAGACAGTAAAGGATCTACCCACGGTGCGGGAGACCCAGGCTTGATCCCTGGGTTGGTGCCATCCCCTAGAGAAGGGAATGGCACCCCACTCCAGCATTCTTGCCTGGCGAATCCCATGGAGCCTGGTGGGCTGCAGTCCATGGGGTCACCCAGGGTCGGACACGACTGAGTGACTAAACTGTCTCCATATGTAAGCAAATAGTTAACATTTATTAGATCTTAATACATGGGTTTTTTAATATTTTTCTCTGGACTTATTTTAATTTTTTTTCATGATTGAAGATAAATAAAAACTACTTAAAACTAGATTATAGTGTGTTGATTCTCTTGTAACAGTGCTGAGGAAGGACTCAAGAAAGCCTGATAAAAGTGATTGTCTTTGAATTTTGAACTTGAGGGGCAGATAGGAATTTGCCAGGTAAGGAAGGTGGAGGGAGAGCGTTTCAGGCAGAGGCCCATGTGCCGAGGTGTCCGCTGCAGAGGCTGGCAGCGAGTCAGGAGACAGTGCAGGGCGGGCCGGGGAGTAGGGGTGCGCTGAGCGTGAGGCGGAGCCTGGCTCCCCGGCGTGCCCTGCGGTCACGCTCGAAGTGTGCTCTCGGGGCCCTGTCCTTGCTCTCTGCCTTCTGTTGGACTGAGTATGTTTCTGAGTCTCTGTGGGTCTTTGTGCATCTTCCGTGCCTCTCTCTAACACGTCTCGTCTTCCCTCCAGGTGTTTGAACATGGAATACAGTTCTGACAACTGTCTACTGTCCTTGTCTGTTAATTTTACTGTCTGTGTCATTTCTGGGTGGATCATGGTTTGTTTTTCCCGTTTCCTTGCATATCTGGTCTTTTTTGATTGGATGCCAAGATTCTGTGACTTTTATCTTGTTGGATGCTGGGTATTTCTGTTTTCTAAAAATATTCTTGACCTTTGTCCGGAATGTTGTTAAGTTACTTGGAAGGAGTTTTAATTCTGTGAAGTGAAAGTCACTCAGTTGTGTCCGATTCTTTGCAACCCCGTGGACGGTAACCTGCCAGGCTCCTCTGTGCATGGAATTCTTCAGGCCAGGCCAGAATACTGGAGTGGATAGCTGTTCCCTTCACCAGCGGATCTTCCCAACTCAGGAATGGAACCAGGGTCTCTTGCATCGCAGGCGGATTCTTTACCAGCTACGCTGGGTTCTGTGGGTCTGGCTTTTAGGCTTTGTCAGGTGGGCCACAGCGATGCTGAGTCTGGGTCTCATTTGGCCCACCACCGGAGCAGAGGCCTTCTGAATGCTCTGTGCATGCCCCGAAGTTAGGAGAATAGCCACTGTGACTGGGAGGAGGAGGAGCTCTTCTTGACCCCATGTGAACTTGGAGGATGGTTCCACTAATCCTTGGCTTGGCAGCTGTTGTTGCACACACAGGCTGAGCAGTACCTGGCCGGAGCAGGCGCACCCTCGGCGCTGTCTGCGCCTGTCTCACCCTGTGCTCTGCTTGGCAACGCTCGTGCCTTGCCCCCTGGACTTCCAGTGCTCTTTCTTCCCCTCGAGGACTGCTGGACCCACCTGGTTCCTCTGCTGTGACCCAGAACTCTTTGTCAGGCAGGAAGCTGGGCAATTAACGGGCTCCTCTGTTCCCTCCTTGAGGGATCACTGTTTTCACTGCCAGGTAGCCAGTGTCCTGAGAACCATTTCATTTGTAAATCTGGTCCCTGTTCCATCTCAGCTGGAAGCATAAGTATCAAAACCAGGTCCTTGAATGAAGGCGTTGGGAGGCCCAGAAGGGCCTGCCGGGCCTGTGAGGGTGCTGCCCCCTGTGCGGTTCAGGGGGCCTGTGTGGGCCTCAGGGAGTACGGACGCTTAGGGAAGGAGCTGGGGTAGGGCTTGGGAGAAAGGGGTCACAGGACAACCAGGCTGCCGACAAGATCTCAGAGCCTGCTGGGATTCTGAGCAGGACAGTGTGCCTGCCTGGGGAGGGAGGGCACGAGAGAGGGTGGCGCTGCCAGGCAGTGCGAGCATGGGGTGCGTGCTCAGGGTCCCTGCCTGCTGAGGAGCCTCATCTCCCGTTCCCTGGCTCCACACCCCACCCCAGTTCCCCAGCTGCATGCCCTACCGTGTCCCGGCTGCACCCCCCACCATGTCCCAGCTGTTGGGCTTCCTCCAGCTCACACTGAGGAGAATGTGTCAAGAAGATGCTGTGTCATTAAAGCACCCTGTCCAAAGTCAGAATAAGCAGGTCTGAGGGCCCTTACAAGATGCGTCTTTATTCTGAAGCTGCACAAAGTGCTGGGGAGCCACTTCTGAATCGGGCGGGAGTTCGAGACGCGCAAGCAGTCACGGAAGCCACGGCGCGCCCCAGAGAAGGCGCAGGGGGCGGCGCGGGCGGCGCGGTGGCGCTCCCAGACAGAGCCCCTCGGCGGGGGTAAGGGCTCACGGTGCTGACGGCTTCTCGCTGACTGGGTTGCTGGGCAGCTGGGAAGCCTTTCTCCATGGGGGTCTGTGATGGAAACCCGGTAGTGCTGGGTGAGGGCTCCACTTTGGACCTCCTGACTCAATTTTAAAGGAAGGGTCCTTTGTTCTGTTTCACAGTTTTAAAAACTCGTTTCCTGTTTTAGGGCATGACATTGACTTACTGCTGGTTTACTAGCACAACTCCAAGCAGTTTTTTTTCTTTTTATATGAAATTAAAAAAACACCAGAAAACACTGAATACCCTTATGCTCATTTCCCAGCTTTATCAGTGATCAGCACTTTGCCAGTTTTTTTGCTCTTGGTGGTGGTCTTCTCTCTCACACCTCTAAAATTTGTTTGGCTCTTGTGTTTTGGTAAAGTGTTTTAAAAGTAAATCCAAAAAATAATGTCATTTTACTCATGAATACTTCATTTCTTTCTGCCAGATAAGGGGTGTTTTTATTTTTAAAAACAAAGTAGCCATGTTATTTTTACAACTAAGAGTTTTACATTAATTCCTTAGTGCTAGTACCAGTCTGTATTTAGATTTCCCCAATAGCGTCAAAAATGCACTCTTCAAGTCGATTCATCTTAATTGGACCCGAACGCGACTTAAATGTTGTACTTGATGAATCAGTCTCTTAAGGCTCTGATACTCTAGAGCGGTCATCCCTCCTTACTGCATAAGCATGCTTTTCAAATGGTGAAATCATGACTTTTGTGCAAAGACAGAGTGAACAGTCCAGGGCGCTCTTGGTCCACGTTTTTGATGCACATCTTGAAGTCGGAATTTTCTCCAAGGAGTGCTGTTGACGTTGTTTGGAAATAAGGTTTAGCAGTCCCGCCTGGAGCCCTCTGGAGTCCCTTGATTCTGGAGTCGTGAGGGACGTCGTCTAGTCATCTTGTGATCGGGGTGTGTGTGTGTGGGTGTTGATGATGTAGGCGTGACCCTGGACGGCTCCGCGGAGGCCCTGCTCAGCCCTGCGCCCCGGCCATCGCTGGCTGCCCAGCTCGGGGGTGGGCGTGTAGCGCTGGCACCAGTCTCGCAGAGCAAGCAAGGACAGGGGAGTTTTAGATCCCTGGTCACAAATTGTTCTGATAATCTGAATTCTCAGTTAAGGTAATGACTTTTGTTTTCCTTTTCTGTATCATTTTGGAGAGTTGACTTTAAAGACATAGAACTTAAGTTTTTTTTCCTCTTATTTTTCAGGTGAAGAGATTCTACATCTACTGAATGAACAATTTTTTCTTAAAGTTGCATATACTCCAAGAAAAAATCCCAAATGTTTTTATATTTTGCCTAAATATAAAATTTAAACAAGGAGTTTCCACAGAAGGTAAGAATTGTTTTTGATTCTCATTAATTGTGTGGTATATCCAAATAGACGGTATGAGGAGACGTTCAAGGATGGATGACAACAAAAATTTTAGTTTTGAAGATGTGTATATGGTCTCCTGACTTCTGGGGTTTCTTTGACCCTTGTGTGTCTGGTTTTGAGGTGCTGTGTTGTGGAAAAGTGACTTGGTCTCTCTAAGCCAAAATATAATCCAAATAAAACAGCCAGTGGTGTGTGCGTCGTGTGGTGAGTCACGCGAGCGGAGCAGGCGGCTCGGGCCTAGGTGTGAGCATGGTCACCGTAGAGCACAGTCCCTGCAGGCGCCGGAGGGGAGGGAGGACTCGCGCCTGCACAGCGATGGCAGCTCCGGGGAGGCTCGTCGTCACGGTCCAGCTAGACGCCGGATAAATTCCGACAGTTACAACTTCTTGTGAGTGCTTCAGTGCTTTAAAAATTAAGCTAAGAGGACTTCCCTGCTTGTCCAGTGGGCAAGAATCCGCTATGCAGTACAGGGGCAGATGTTCAATCCCTGGTCTGGGAACAAAGATCCTGCGTGCTGTGGAGCAGCTAAGCCCGTGCTGCGCTGAGCGTCTACTCAGTGCGCTGAGAACCCGCGCGCTGCGATGAGCGCTCCCTCACGGTGCAGCCAGGAGTCCGAGTGCCGCTGAGCCCCGTCGCAGCCAGCTGAGTAAATAAATAAACCTTGAAAAATGAATGAAGCTGTCTTTTCAAAAGTCGGCAGAGACTGTTCTTCAGTCTCTAGGTCATGTCAGACTCTTCAAGACCACGACTGCAGCACGCTGGGCTTCCCTGTCCTCACCACCTCCCGGAGTTTGCTCAGACTCGCGCCCACCCTCTGCTGGAGGCCGGTTCCGCCGGTTCTGCACCTGACAGGGCTTTGGCCGTGGATTTCCAGAGCGCAGGTGGCTCAGCGCGGTCTTAGGGCAGCTATTCTTTGGTAGCCATTTAAACTCACCTTCACGTTTGTGGCTGTTTCTTCTTTCCACTTCTGATTTTAGATTTTGATCCGTCTGTTCCTGCCAGCCACCCCCTTTCTCCGGGTCTCCCTCCTGCCGCCCCCAGTGGACTGTGTCCAGTAGACATGCTCTTGCTTGTGGATTGACTGGTTGTGCAGGTATCCAGTGTTCTCCATGGACTTGCACTGTCTTTTTTCCCCAGACCAGTGAGGTTTCAGTGGTGTGTTGATAAATGTCTGACTGCTGACTCTCTGGGAGAGTCAGAACCCTCCTCACTTGCAACATCTGTTGATTCTGCAGTGCAGAGCTTGCCTCATGCCCACCCCCAGCTACCAGTGTGGCGGCACTGAAGCCGGCTCCGGGAGGGGCGCTGGCCCGCTCCCTCGAGCAAGCTGTGCCCGCCCCCTGCCACCGCTGAGCCCCGCCTCGGCGGCCCGGTGCCGTGGCTGTCTCCTCTCTGCCAGCAGCACCTCTGAGCAGAGGCCGTGCCAGCGCCGCTCCGGGCTGCTCACCCCGGGGGGCAGCTCGAGCCGCTCTCACAGCGGCCCTCCGTGGAGGGGCTCCTTGTCCCAGTTTCCAGGTGAGGCCCCGACACACAAGAGGCCTGAGCGCCCAGAAGAGCCCATGCTTGAGACTGCCCTGTGGCCGCAGTCTCCGCCTCCCTTAGCAACAGTCTCTGCCACAGAATGTCCGCTTCTGGAGGGCTCTGCTCATGGAACCGCGCGGTCGTGCGGGCAGCATTTCTCTTTGGAAGCTGCCTTCTGGCTGATGGCTGTGCTAGCCAGAAAAAGTCAGAGAGCAGCAGCACGTGGAGTTTCCTCCTCTGGCGAGTGGGTAAGAGTCTGGAAGGCAATGGCAGCACTTGCTTGGCACTCCAGAGAGACTGGAGGGCGCCGTCAGGATACGACGGGAACGCTTGTAGCGTACTGAGCTCAGGTATAGCCAGAGATACCACGCCAGTTCACCAGCCAGCTGATGTTCAGTCACTCAGTCATGTTCGACTCCTTGGGACTCCATGAACGGCAACATGCCAGGCTTCCTTGTCCTTCACTATCTCCCAATTTGCTCAAACTCGTGTCCATCGAGTTGGTGATGCCATCCAACCATCTCATCCTCTGTCATCCCTTTATTCGTTTGTCCTCAGTCTTTCCCAGCATCAGGGTTTTTTCCAGTGAGTCAGTTCTTTTCATCAGGTGGCCAAAGTATTGGAGCTTCAGCATTAGTCCTTCCAGTTAATATTCAGGGTTGATTTCCTTTAGGATTGACTGGTTTGATCTTGCTGTCCAACGGTCTCTCTGGAGTCTTCTCCAGCACCAATTTGAAAGCTTAAATTCTTTGGTGCCCCACTTTCTTTATAGTCCAGCTCTCACATCCATACATGGCTACTGGAAGAACCGCAGCTTTGACTATACAGACCTTTGTTGGCAAAGTGATGTTTCTGCTTTTTAATACGCTGTCTAGGTTTGTCATAGCTTTTCTTCCAGGGTGCAAGCATAACTTTTAATTACATGGCTGCAGTCACCATCTGCAGTGATTTTGGAGCTCAAGAAAACAAAGTCTGTCACTGTTTCCATTTTTTTCCCTATCTATTTGCTGTGAAATGATGGGACCGGATGTCATGATCTTAGTTTTTTGAATGTTGAGTTTTAAGCCAGCTTTTTCGCTCTCCTCTTTAATTTTCATCAAAAGGCTCTTCAGTTCCTCTTCACTTTCTGCCATAAGGGTGTTGTCATCTGCATACCTGAGGTTATTGATACTTCTCCTGGCAGTCTTGATTCCAGCTTTTGCTTCATCCAGCCAGGCATTTTGCATGATGTACTCTTCATATAAATTAAATAAGCAGGATGACAGTATACAGTCTTGTACTCCTTTCAAATTTTGAACCAGTCCAGTGTTTCATGTCCAGTTCTAAGTTTTGCTTCTTGGTTTCTTTGCTTCTGAGGGTTTCTCAGGAGGCAGGTAAGGTGGTCTGGTATTCCCATCTTTTTAAGAATTTTCCATAGTTGGTGGTGATCAACATAGTCAAAGGCTTTAGTATAGTCAGTGAAGCAGAAGTTTTTCTGGAACTCTTTTGCTTTTTCTTTGATCCAGCAGATGTTGTCAATTTGATCTCTAGTTCCTCTGCCTTTTCTGAATTCAGCTTGTACTTCTGAAAGTTCTCAGTTCGTGTACTGTTGAAGCCTTGCTTGAAGAATATTGGGCATTACTTTGAAAGCGTGTGAAATGAACGCAGTTGGGCGGTAGTTTGAGCATTCTTTGGCATCGCCCTTCTTTGGGATTGGAATGAAAGCTGACCTTTTCCAGTCCTGTGGCCACTGCTGAGTTTTCCACATTTGCTGGTATGTTGAGTGCAGCACTTTAATAGCATCATCTTTTAGGATTTGAAATAGCTCAGCTGAGATTGTGTCACCTCCGCTAGTTTGGTTGGTAGCAATGCTGCCTAAGGCCCACTTGACTTCGCACTCCAGAATGTCTGGCTCTAGCTGAGTGGCCACACCGTCCTGGTCACCCAGGTCATCAAGATCTTTTTCGTAGAGCTCTTCTGTGTGTTTCTCCACCTCTGCTCAGCGTCTTCTGCTGCTGTCAGGTCCGTACCGTTTCTGTCCTTTACTGTGCCCGTTTGTGCATGGGATGCTTCCATGGTACCTCTCATTCCCTTGAAAAGCTCTCTAGTCTTTCACACTCTATTGTTTTTCTCTGTTTCTTTGCATTGTTCACTGAAAGTAAAAGTGAAAGTGTTAGTCTCTCAGTCGTATCCGACTCTCTGCGACCTCATGAACTGTATAGCCCACTAGGTTCCTCTGTCCATGGAATTCTCCCCAGGAGTGGGTAGCCACCTTCTCCAGGGAATCTTCCTGACCCAGGGATCAAACCCAGGTCTCCTGCATTTCAGGCAAATATTTTACTGTTTGAGCCATCAGAGAAGAGGAGGCTTTCTTCTCTCTCTCTGCTGTTGGAACGCTGTGTTCAGATGGGTGTATCTTTCTTTTTCTCCTTTGCCTTTCGCTTCTCTTCTTTCCTTAGCTGTTGGTAAGGCCTCTTCAGACAGCCATGTTGTCTTGTTGCATTTCTTTTTCTTGGGGATGGTTTTGGTCATCACCTCCTGTACCGTGTTACGAACCTCTGTCTGTAGTTCTTCAGGCACTCTGTCGATCAGATCTCATCCCTTGAATCCATTTGTTACTTCCACTATATAATCCTAAGGAATTTGATTTAGTTCATAACTGAATAGCCTAGCGGTTTCTCTGCTTTCTTCAGTTTTAAGTCTGAATTTTGCTGTAAGGAGCTCATGGTCTGAGCCGCGGTCGTGAGCCAGCGCCTTGTTCTACAGGTGAGCTGTCAGTGGCAGGCCTCCGGGTCATCTTGGGAAGGAAGGTTAGCCTTCTGGTAGGTAAGGGCCCAGTAAGAGGATGCTAGCATCTCTTTGGAGGGTAGCACAGAATTGTTGGGATACAAGTGTTTGGACAAGGAGTATGCAGCTGTTACCTGAGTGACGGTTCTAGAACCAGTTTAGACCAGTTCCTTGGGCAGTGAGATGAGGTCGCCTAAACTGGTCTGTCGCTGTGAACTCTTCACGGATGCTGCTGCTGAGATCTCCCGTTTCTTAAAGTGCGTGACTAGCCGCCAAAGCTCAGGCATGCTATCACACAGAGAGTTTTGGTTGAATGACCTAGAACTGTCCCGATGTGGACCTAGAACTGTCCCAGTGAGGTAACGGTCAGTCTAAGTGAATGACTCAGAGAGTAATTTAGTTTTATTTCTAGTCACAGTGCTGGTTTATATGTAATAGGTGAGATGAGCAAAGGTGAGCTTTGCTTTAAAAAACTGTTCTTTAAATGTGTTCATTTCTGGCTGCACTGGGTCCTCGTTGCTGCCCATGGGCCGTCTCTGTTTGTAGCCAGGAGGGGCTCCCCTCTAGCCGGGGCGGGCAGTGTTCCCATTGCAGCGGCTCCTCTCGTTGTGGAGCGCAGGCTGGGAAGCTGGGGTGCGCAGGCTTAGTTGCCTTTTGGCGTGGGGGATCTTGGACCAGGGATTGAACCTGTGTCTCCTGAATTTGCAGGCAGGTCTCTTAACCACTGGACCACCAGGGAAGTCCCCTAAAGTGTGTCTTTTGTTGGAGATTGTCTTTTAAAAATTAAAATCTGAGAAAATTCTTTTGCATTGATTAGTCCATATATTATGCTACTATTAAAATTATTAGTACTAATTTCTTTTTAAAAATTCATTTTTATTGAAGTACAGTTGACTTACAGTGCTGTATGTTAGTGTTAATGTCTACCATTTTGTTTCCCATTTTCCCTTTCTAGTACTTCCCTGTTTTACTATCTCCTTTTCTGTTTTCCATTGGGTAGATTATTTTGTTTTACTCCGGATTAAAAGTTGCACATTCTCCTTTGTGTGTGTGTGTGAGACCTTCTTGAACTTAAGACCTTTTGTCGTGGGTGTTTGACTTTTCAAGCGTCACAGGATCTTTGCTTTCCTTCAGTAAGACAACTGTCCTAACACGCTCCTCTCCTGATTGGCAGCCCCCAAATTCTGACCTCTGCTCCATTTTCTTTAAAAATGTGAGTAGTGATGAAGGATATGTTAGGGGTTTTTGGGCTTCCCTGGTGGCTCAGTGGTAACGAATCTGCCTGCCACTGCAGGAGACACAGTTTTGATCCCTGACCTGGGAAGATCCCATGTGCCTTGGAACAGCTAAGATGGTGCGCCACTCTCCTGGGCCTCTGCTCAGAGCCCGGGAGCTGCACCTGTGAAGCCCTCGTGCCCGGGAGCCTGTGCACCGCAGCGAGGAAAGCCGAACGGTGAGGAGCCTCCACTCCGCGCTTGCCCTTGCCCACAGAGGAGCTGTGCAGCAGGCAAGGCCCAGCGCCGCCCAAAGGGATACACAGCTTTTTGGATAAAGGGTATGTTAGGATTCCTTATCATGCTCCTGGATAATGCAGAGCTTGTTTTAGTAGCAGTTTTCTAGCGATTCTGGGTGGGAGTGGTAGGTGGTTTCTGCCTCCGTGAAGAAGACCGGTGGGATATGCGTGAGGCTGAGGTCAGGCTGCAGGCGGAGGGGCGGAAGGGGCCCTGGGGAGACTGTTTTCTGTTTTGTTGTTCTGAAATCCTGTAGATGCTTTTGTAAATTGCAGATTATTTTATAGCAAGCCTCTCCAATGTATGGATCGTTTCTCAGGGCTTCGCTTAGCGTTACGGCTGTGTCGTCAGCAGCTGTTTGCCTCAAGCCTTTACCGGTTTCTGGGCCTCTGGCTGTGGCGTGCAGTGCTGTCTGCCGTGGCTGCGCCTGGCCTTTCTCGCAGCGGCGCGGGCAGGGTTAGCTCTCTGCGTGCTCGGCTGCTCACGGCAGCTCCTCGTGCTGCGTGCCTGGGCTCTGGGTGTGGGGGCTTCGTTCACGGCAGCACGTGGCCTCAGTAGCTGTGCCCTGGCTTGGCTGCCCCGCAACACGTGGCATCTTCCCGGATCAGGGATTGAACGTATGTTTTCTGTTGTCAGGCAGGTTCTTTTTTTCCCCTTCTCCCCTCCCTTTTTTTTGGTAATATAAATGTATTTATTTTAATTGGAGGCTAATTACTTTACAATATTGTATTGGTTTTGCCATACACTGACATGAATCCGCCACGAATGTACACGTGTTCCCCATCCTGAACCCCCCTCCCACCTCCCTCACCAGCCCCGAGCACCCTATCTCACGCATGGAACCTGGACTGGCAATTCGTTTCACTTATGATAACATACATGTTTTAATGCCATTCTCCAAAATCATCCCACCCTTGCACACTCCTAGAGTCCAAAAGACTGTTCTATACATCTGTGTCTCTTGCTGTCTCGCAGATAGGGTTATCGTTACCATCTTTCTAAATTCCATATATATGCGTTAGTATACTGTATTGGTGTTTTTCTTTCTGGCTAACTTCACTCTGTATAATCGGCTCCAGTTTCATCCACCTCATTAGAACTGATTCAAATGTATTCCTTTTAAGGGCTGAGTAATACTCCATTGTGTATATGTACCACAACTTTCTAATCCATTCGTCTGCTGATGGACATCTAGGTTGCTTCCATGTCCTGCCTATTATAAACAGTGCTGCGATGAACATTGGGGTGCACGTGTCTCTTTGAATTCTGGTTTCCTCAGTGTGTATGCCCAGCAGTGGGATTGCTGGGTCATAAGGCAGTTCTATTTCCAGTTTTTTAAGGAATCTCCATACTGTTCTCCATAGTGGCTGGACTAGTTTGCATTTCCACCAACAGTGTAAGAGGTTCTTAACCACTGTTAAGAATACTACCAAAAAACCCCAATATTACAGAAACATGATGTCATAATGTTACAGAAACATGATGTCATAACGTTACAAAACCCCAACACCAAGGGTGCTCCTGATGTCCTTGGTGCTCCGTTGATTAGGATCCATACTTCTACTGGAGGGCACGCTGGTTCAATCCTTGGTCAGGAAACTAAGATTCTGCGTGCCGTGCTGTGCAGCCAAAAAAAAAAAAGAATGATACTATTATATGAGGTATAATTTACATACAGTAAATGAACCCATGTTATGTTTGTAGTTTTGTGGATTTTAAAAACGTGCCGCCACGGTCAGGAAGCAGAGGACTTTGGCATCGCCCCTACCGCTCCGTCGTGCCGCTCTCGATGCAGCCCGTGAGCCTGAGCAGCCGCCCGTCTCCCTGGCGCACGGGCGCAGTCGCTGTGCTTAAGGCCGCATGTGAGTGGGATCGTCTGGCTTCACTTTTCTGTGTCCAGCTTCCTTTCTCGCCAGGCTCTCAGCTTCATCTGTCCTCAGGGTGCTTGCTCCTCCCTGCTGAGTAGCCTTCCTTCGCAGGAAAGGCATCATTTCTCTCTCACCTGTTTGCGGGTATTTGGGCTGCTTCCAGCGTTTGGCTACTATGAATAAGGCATTTGTGAACCTTGTTTACAAGGCGTCTTTGTTTGGATTTATGGTTGCATTTCTCTAAAGTTAATACCTGGGATTGGAATTGCTGGATCCCTTGGTAAGTGGATGCTTAACTTTATGAGAAACTGGCAAAGAATTCTCCAGGGCAGTCGTGCCATTTTACAGTCGTGCTCACAGTGTGGGAGTTCCTGTCCTACATCCGTGGGTGCGTGGTGTTGGCAGCATTTTAATCTCAGCTGTTCGAGTGGCGCCCCTTAGTGTACGGTTCCTGATAACAGTGGAGATAGTTCTCCATGTGCTTACTGGCTATTTTAAAATCCTTTTTTGCAAAGAGCCAGATCTTCTGTCCATTTTTTAAAGAAAACATTTTTATTAGTCTTAGTTGCAGCATGTGGGATCCAGCTCCCTGTTCAGGGAGCACGCCCAGGCCCCCTGCGTTGTGAGAACAGAGTCTTAACCACTGGGCCACCAGGGAGGTCCCCATCCGTTTTTCAGTTGAGCATTTTTTCATATTATTGTTTTCTAAAAGCTCTTCACGTTGTCTCGATAAGAATGCTTTGTCAGAGACTCGTGGCTTGGTGATAAAGAGTTTGCTTGCTACTGCAGGAGACGTGGGTTCTATCCCTGGTCCGGGCAGAGCCCACTGCTTTGGAGTAACTCAGCCCGTGGACCGCAGCTGTTGCGCCAGACTGCAGAGCCCTGGAGCTGCTGCTCTGCCACGAGCGGCGCGCCCGTGGTGGGAAGCCGGCACACCTCTGCTCTCCACAAGCAGAGAAATGCTGCACAGCTGTGAAGACCCAGCACAGCCGAACATGAAAATAAATTATTTTTTAAAAAAGAATGCTTTATCAGATATAGAGAACAAATACTTTCTCCCTTTCTGTGATTTATCTCTGTATTTTCTTAATGATATCATTTAAAGAGCAGAAGTTTTCGATTTCTATGAAGTCCTGTTTATCGGATGTTTCCTTGTTGTTGGGCTGTGGGGGTGGGTTGGAGACCGTCTCTGCCTTACGGCCACTAGGGAGGCGTCTGCCCTGGTTTCCTGGGGCGGCTCTCAGAGCTGCTGTTTTTTCTTGCAGCCGCAGCTCTTGCTGTGGCAGCCTCTTCAGGCCCACTGCTGCCTGGCTTCTCTTCGGGAGAGAATTTCCTCTTTTTCTTGGGATCACTCTTGTTTCCTTACTCTTCAGGGTCACTGTCTGCTTCCCCTTTGGGGAAGAGTTCTTCCTTTTGGGAAGACTTACAGTGCTAGCTGCCTCTTCAAGATCACTACCAACCAGCTCCTTCTTGGAAAAAGATTTCTTTTGGGTTTGGAGAGGAGACGTGTGGGTCTTCCATCCCGTTCACCGGAGGAGCTCCTGGGGCTTGTGCTGCTTCTCAGGCCTCTCGCTTGTCTGCTCACGCTGCTCTGGGGTACTGCTACTGGTTTCCGAAGATGCCAGGGCAGTTGCAGCCAACCGTTTCACTTCCTTCTGTAAGCGTGTCTTCTCCTGTTTTTTTGAGCAAAATAAATAAATAAATAAATAGTAGTAGTTTGCTTTTCCTCGTGTCTTATCTATCGCAAGTTTACAAATATTTTTTTCTTAAGATTTCTTGTAAAGATTTTAGTGTTGGTGTTTATGGTTAAGTCTGTGATCCCTGGATGATGTGAGGTCAGGGTTGAGGTCTGCTTTATATATAGATGTTCAACTTTCCGGAGCTATCTGTTAAAAAGGATTATACTTTGCCCATTAACTTGCTGTGGTGCACTCAGTGAAAGCCAGGTGGCGGTGTGTGTATCGGTCTTCTCTGGTCTCTGCTTCGCTCTGAGCCACGAGAGCCGCGCTGTCCTGAGCACTCTCACTTCAGAGGGAGCCTTCAGATCAGGCGGTGCCGGCACTCCAGCTTGGCTTCTTCCTTTCAAAGTTGCTTTGGTTCTCCTGGGTTGTTTCCCATATACATTTTAGTAGCAACTTGTCAATTTCTATTTATAAAAATCTGCTAGAATTTATTTGGGATTGCGTTGAATCACCAGTTTAAGAAAAAAGACCTGTGTCTTAACATGGTCTTCCCTGGTGGCTCAGCTGGTGAAGAATCTGTCTGCAATGCAGGTGACCTGGGTTCCATCCCTGGGTCGGGAAGATCCCCTGGAGGAGGGCCTGGCAACGCATTCCAATATTCTTGCCTGAATAACCCCATGGACAGAGGAGCCTGGCGGGGCGCAGTCCACGGGGCTGCAAAGAGTCAGACACGATGAGTGACAAAGCACAGCACAGCAGATGTTAACAGTTTTGTATTGCTAGTATATTGAGATACGGTTCCTTTTTGGATATTGACCTTGTAACTGGTAAGCTAGCTAGGTTCACTGTCATTAATTCTAGTGGCTCTTTTCCATACAGTTTCTAGGCGCTTCTGCTCACAGTCATGCCATCTGTGAGTACGGGCAGTTTTGCTCACTCTCTCTCACCTGTGTGTGTGCTTCCCCTGTCGTCGGCACTGCTGCGCATGAAGCAGGTCTTGAGTGGAATCTCGAATAGACGTGCTTAGTTTCTTACTGCAGTCTCAGGAGGAAAACATTCAATCTCTTCAGCACGTTAAGTGTGCTGATAGCTGTAGGTTTTTAGTAGATGCCCTTTATCAGGTTCAGGAAGCTCCCTTCTATTCCTGATTTATTAAGAGTCTTTTTTTGGTCATAGAAGTGTGTTATATTTTTTCAAATTACTTAAACCCAACCATGTTACATTAAATAATCTAAGTACTTTAATTAAAAGGCAAAGAATGACAGGATAGCAAAGCAAGACCATATCAATTGTGTGCTGTTTAGAAAAGAAACACTTTAAATATGAAGAGACAGATATGTTTCACAGTTACGTGAAAGGACGTTGCAGGATGTAGCCAGTGTGAACTAGGAGAATGGTGTGCTGTGTTTGTGTGGGACGAGCTGGCTTCAGGACGCTCGCCCACTCTGGCTGGAAACAGGGCAGAGAGACCACCTCTCGCTGCCCTGCTGGGCAAGTTCTTGTTTGGAAAGCGAGCCCTGGTTGGGTGGGGTCTCCCTCCCTGGACTGGGTGTTGTCCGGGTGTGCAGGCCGTTCTCTAGGGCTTCAGGGGGAGGGCTCCTGCTGTGTGCGGTGGGAGCAGTCTTGTCCTGGAGGCCCGGCTAGTGACCGTTTTTTCTGGTCCCCTAGAATCTGTCACTGACACCGCAGATACCCATCTGTACGCCTCACAAGAGAAATAAGAAAGATGTTAGGACCTAGATGGAAACTGAGTGCAGAGACTCCCCTGGTGGCTCAGACGGTAAAGCGTCTGTCTACAATGCAGGAGACTCCGGTTCGATCCCTGGGTCGGGAAGATCCCCTGAGAAGGAAATGGCAATCCACTCTAGTACTATTGCCTGGAAAATCCCATGGACAGAGGAGCTTGGTGGGCTACAGTCCATGGGGTCACAAAGAGTCGGACACGACTGAGCGCCTTCACTCACTCACTCAGCTGTGGAGTGCCTGTGCTGTGTTCAAGTGGCCCTGCCTCTGAGTCTGGTGGGCAGCTGGGATTTTTGAGAGTGAAGGGCCTGCGCACAGGAGCGTGTGCAGAGGGTGAAGTCAGGGTGCGCTTTGTGATACGAGAGAGATGGCGTACTTGGGGCAAGGGTGGAGTTGGGGGGCAGCAGGGAGTGCCCAGAGGACCTGGAGGCACACTGGGGACAGCGCCGTGGTGAGAGGTGGGCATTTGGGGCCAGACAGGCTTTGACGCCGACGTGGGTTTAATGCAGCAAAGACAAGAGGCTGTGGAGGGCATGGCTGGCCAGCTGAGGGGCTGGTGTCGTGAGTTCTGAGAGGCGGCCTCACCCACACAGACTAGGGCTTCCTGTCGTGTGGGGAGTCCTCTACTCTTCTAAATAAAAATACTAGATCGGAGAAATGCCCTGTCTGTCATCATCATGATTTTGTAGATAGTGATTTAACACTGAAAAGATTTGTCATCTCAAAACAGAGGTTTAACTTGGTTAAAGAAACAGACTTTGAGGACTTCCCTAGTGGCACAGTGGATGAGAGCCCGCCTGCCAGTGCAGGGTCCACAGGCTGGATCCCTAGTCCGGGAATGTCCCCCCTGTGGACGAGCAGCTGCGCCTGACGCAGCCGCCGAGCCGCTCTCCACCCTGCGCAGCGGCTGCTGGCGCCCGACGATGCAGAGCCCTGCTCCACCGCGAGGGGGAGGCGCGAGGCCGGACGGCAGCCTAGCGCTGCTCCTCGCACTGGAGAAAGGCAGCCGAGACCCGGTGCAGCAACGCAGAAATAAAGAATTGATGACTTTTTTAAAAGTACAGGCTTAGGTTTTCCATTTTGTTTCGAACACAGAAAACTTTGCTGCAGACCAGCCTAGGCTCAGAGACTGCCACAGGGGCTTGGTGAGTGGCCAGAGCTTGTTTAGTCCAGGCACAGAGAGCCAGGCCTGGAGACGGGGTGGGGCTGTGGCCTGAGGGCTGCTGGGCCCGAGGCCCGAGGAGGGGAGTGTAGAGACAGGAGAGCAAAGCTTGTTGCCCTCCTGGGTCCTGGAGACAGGCGGCCCCGCTTCCTTGGCCCCTGGTCCCTGGCACTGGGATGATGAAAGCGGAGGAAGGGGTCTCCTGACCTATGGGCCCGCAGCAGCAGGGAGCCCTGTGCCTTCACTCACTCACTCAGCTGTGGAGTGCCTGTGCTGTGTTCAAGTGGCCCTGCCTCTGAGTCTGGTGGGCAGCTGGGATTTTTGAGAGTGAAGGGCCTGCGCACAGGAGCGTGTGCAGAGGGTGAAGTCAGGGTGCGCTTTGTGATACGAGAGAGATGGCGTACTTGGGGCAAGGGTGGAGTTGGGGGGCAGCAGGGAGTGCCCAGAGGACCTGGAGGCACACTGGGGACAGCGCCGTGGTGAGAGGTGGGCATTTGGGGCCAGACAGGCTTTGACGCCGACGTGGGTTTAATGCAGCAAAGACAAGAGGCTGTGGAGGGCATGGCTGGCCAGCTGAGGGGCTGGTGTCGTGAGTTCTGAGAGGCGGCCTCACCCACACAGACTAGGGCTTCCTGTCGTGTGGGGAGTCCTCTACTCTTCTAAATAAAAATACTAGATCGGAGAAATGCCCTGTCTGTCATCATCATGATTTTGTAGATAGTGATTTAACACTGAAAAGATTTGTCATCTCAAAACAGAGGTTTAACTTGGTTAAAGAAACAGACTTTGAGGACTTCCCTAGTGGCACAGTGGATGAGAGCCCGCCTGCCAGTGCAGGGTCCACAGGCTGGATCCCTAGTCCGGGAATGTCCCCCCTGTGGACGAGCAGCTGCGCCTGACGCAGCCGCCGAGCCGCTCTCCACCCTGCGCAGCGGCTGCTGGCGCCCGACGATGCAGAGCCCTGCTCCACCGCGAGGGGGAGGCGCGAGGCCGGACGGCAGCCTAGCGCTGCTCCTCGCACTGGAGAAAGGCAGCCGAGACCCGGTGCAGCAACGCAGAAATAAAGAATTGATGACTTTTTTAAAAGTACAGGCTTAGGTTTTCCATTTTGTTTCGAACACAGAAAACTTTGCTGCAGACCAGCCTAGGCTCAGAGACTGCCACAGGGGCTTGGTGAGTGGCCAGAGCTTGTTTAGTCCAGCACAGAGAGCCAGGCCTGGAGACGGGGTGGGGCTGTGGCCTGAGGGCTGCTGGGCCCGAGGCCCGAGGAGGGGAGTGTAGAGACAGGAGAGCAAAGCTTGTTGCCCTCCTGGGTCCTGGAGACAGGCGGCCCCGCTTCCTTGGCCCCTGGTCCCTGGCACTGGGATGATGAAAGCGGAGGAAGGGGTCTCCTGACCTATGGGCCCGCAGCAGCAGGGAGCCCTGGGGGGGTCAGCCTGCAGGCTGGAGATGCGCTCCCGGAAGCGCTCTGCTGCTCTAAGAGTTGGCTGCACAGGAGGGGCCGTCTCTCCTCAACCAGAAAGCCTTTTCAAAGATAGTGTACAGAAAATTTAAAATGTACATGATTTGGAGACATCTGGGGAGAGGTGGGCAGTGTTGATTGAGGAGGGAGGTGGACACTGGGAGGAGGTTTGTGAGTCATGAACTCTCTGGGTGGAGGGGTGTTCGCTGTCTGACACGGGGACAGGCCTCTACGGCCTCAGGCCCGGGGCTGTGAGCAGGAGCTCGGGCAAGGGGAGGAGGCGGGGGCAGCCCATGGGGGCACCCCCTGCTGCCTGGGCTGGCCAGCGTGGGCGTGGGACTCGCCGCAGGGTGGCTGAGGCCGGTGTGCGCAGGCTGGGGGACGTGACCCTCTTCTCTGCTTGCAGCTCTGTGGCCAGCACCATGTTCTGGAAGTTTGACCTGAGCGCCACGTCGCACGTTGACAAGCTGCTGGATAAGGAGGGCGTGACGCTGCAGGAGCTGATGGATGGAGAGGACATCCTGCAGGAGTGCAAGGCCCAGAACCGGAAGCTGCTGGACTTCCTGTGCCGGCGGCAGAGCATGGAGGAGCTGGTGGGCCTCGTGACTCAGGACCCAGCCCTGGACCTGGAGGAGAGGGCCCGCTTCAAGTGGGTACCGGGCCGGGCCGCTCTCAGGGGCCAGCGGGTGGGGCTGGAGGACGGCCAGGGCCGAGCTTTCGAAGGGAGCGGCTGACCCTGAACGTTGGCCCCACCTGACGCTGAGCAGGGCCGCCGGTGGGCGTTGTGTCTGTGAGTTTGAGGTCTGGGATCCCTGCGTGCGATCCCTCACACTGGGCTGTGAGCAGCAGTGCAACGCGTGGGAGCGTTTTGGGGAAATGCTGGGAAACGGCTGAGCCCTGACAGAGGCCGGCGCGCGCTCGGCCTGGTGAAGTGGGCCGTCCCCAGTGACGGGCGGCACGTGGCCGCTGGACCGTGGGCCTTCTTCCTGGAGGAAACACGCTGTGCCTTTTGTTGTCCCGACTGGTCTCAGAGCTGTGACGTTAGGAGATGACAGAGGGGGCCTAGTGAGGACTTGGGACTGGGGCTGGGTGTGGACAGAGGAGTGTGAATGGCGGAGCCTTGGGGGCAGGAAGGACCCAGCACTGGCCTCTGACTCTGAGGGCGCCACTCGGGTCCCACTCAGACTTGGGGACGTGCGGGAGCAGGGGTTGGTGGCACGGGGAGTCGGGGCAGGCAGAGTGCCCTCACGTGTCCCACTGGGGTCGGCGTGTGCGGTCACGTCTTAGAACGGGCTAGGGAGTTACGGCCTGAGGTCAGATCCTGTTTTTGTAGGACCTGTCAGCTGAGAATGGTTTTACATTTTAAAATGTTTGGGGGAAAAGTGGAAAAATTGTATTTATTTACCCGAAAATGGCAAAATTCACATTTCATTGTCCATCAGTAAAGTCTCATTGGATACACCCGTGACCTGTTGGCTGTGACAACACAGGCCTTCTAAAATAGTTACTGTCTGACCCTCTGTAATATGTCTTTGCTGGCTCAGGAGGCAAATAAAGCAAGATGAGCCGACGAGGGCGGGGGCGTCAGGGCTGTGGTCTGCACGCCTGTCTGGCTGGAGTGCTCCAGAGGGAGGCAGGGGCTTGCTCGTGGAGGAGCCGGGGCGCGGGGCCGCCCCTGTGGCGCGTCAGAGGCCGTCAGGCCATCTCCTGAAATGTGCCTGGTCTTATCTCCGCTTCGCCGTTAGTGACCCCATCCCTCTAATTCTTTTGCTCTCGAGTGGGCCTGTTGCTGCCCGAGCGAGGGTCTCCTGTCTGAGGCGCTGGCAGCAGTGGGATGGGAGGAGGGCTGGCTGGCTGTGCTTCGGGGTGGAGGGCCCCAGCACGGCAGAGACCTGGAGAGCTTTACAGTCAGAGCTGGAGGAGACTGGCAGTCGGCGCGCACAAACAAGGCAACAAGGAGACCTGCCGCTCTGGGCAGGGGCACGCTCCAGGTAAGCAGGTGGGACGGTGTTTGCACCTGTAGACAAAAAGGGCAGCCCCGGATAGGGATTTAATGAAGAACTGTGGTATAGTTCTATAGATGCAGGGCGAGGGCAGTGGGGCGGACGGGCCGGATGATGTGAGAGCTCCAGCGTCCCACAGGAGGTCGGTTCGCGACGTCTGCAGTTGCTGGAGATGTCTGTTTGTGTTTTATTTGGAAACATGGAGGTGAACAGTAGAGAAGGTGCCAGGAGGCTGTGGCGGCCGTCTCAGCGGTGTGGCCTGCGAGTGGGGAGGGGGCTCAGCCTCAGGAGCCTGGTCATGCGGAGTCGCTAAAGCCTGTGTGCATGGCACCTGTTAGAAAAGTAGAACCTTTTTAATTTAAAAGTAATTTTAAAATTAACTTGCTTATTAAAAATTAGTTTGCTTTTAGTTAAAATTAAATGTCCTTTTTGAAAAGAGAAATAGGCTGGGTAGATGGATGAGGTAGTAGCAGGAGGAGGGTGTCGGGTTAGGATTATTTTTCAGAGGTGCCGAGGGTATAGATGGGACCTGTTTCAGGCTCTGAGCCATGGGTCTCTGTTGAGCCACTACGTGTGGCCCTCGGGGTGTGCAGCAGCGCCCGGTGAGCTGGGCGTGAGCACGGCAGCAGGAGCCCCCTTGTCTCAGCCTCCAGACAGCTGCTCCCATTGACGGCCGCGTGAGCCCGCTGGCTGCAGGCTGGGTTATGCAGAGATCTGTCTGGGAAGTAGGGGTGCCTCTGAGCCGCGGGGCCCAGGCCCCCGCCCTGAGTGGTTGGCTGCTCTGCTAATGCCAGAGGAGCTCCGTGCAAGTGAGGCCCTGTGCAGCAGCCCGGGGCCGGGAGCTGGCCTGAGATTCCCGACGATGCTTCTGGCTCTTAAGGTTCCGGTGCAGTTTGCCTGCCGAGCTTTGGGCCATTTGAGAAATGAAACGATAGAGTCCGCAGGTGGATCCAAGCTCACACTGTTGTTTCTGGTGTGGTGGTGGGCAGAGGAGGGCTTCCTCTTCCCCAGTCACAGACCTGAGTGCCTGTGGGGAGCAGGGCTGGGCCCCGCAGCCCAGGAAGGGCTCCCCGCACCCCCACCCCGTCCTGCAGGGCAGCACAGAGGAGGACGCTGAGCCCTGGGGAGCCCCTAGGGAGCAGCCAGGAACGCCACAGAGAGGCATGCAGAGGCCCCGGGAGCCTCCGCCGTGGCGGCCTGGACTCTACTTCCTCACCCGGTAACTGCTGTGGCCACCTCCTGTGTTCCTGGGTTTCGTTTTTCTCTCTTTCGCTTGTGCGCCTGGTGAATTGTGTTCTCTGACGGCCTCCTGAGTGCACCCTTTTCTCTCGGGCTGGCTCTGCCGGGTCACATCCAGGCTGGACATGGTTCTCCTGTCATTTTGAAGCTCCAGGGTTGTCTTTGTCAACTGAAAAAAAGGGCACAACTTAAAAGCTGAGAATTACGTTTTCCTTGGCGGACTCTCTGAAGACTTTAAACCCTGGGGAGAGGACTCCCAGATCACTCAGGGACACCTCTGAAGAGGTGAGTGAGGAGCCAAAATGTGTAGGAGTTTTTCCAACAAAGACCAGGCAGTCAGCACCTCAGAAGATTGCTGTTCATCAAAGGAGACCAGGCGGCTCAGGCTGCGGGTTGCGCGCTTCTCCGTGCCTGGGGGGGTGCGGGCTCTGGGCTCACCGCCCGCTCTTCTGGCCTGCCCTGCAGCTGTCTTGGCATCCTGTGCACTCGCGCCCTGAGTCCACTCAACAGGTCGCCGTTGAGGGTGTCAGCTCTGACGGAGGCAGGGTCCCCGCGGGCCTTCTAGGGCCATGGCGGACTGTGTTCACGGAGACGTCCATGCAGCTCACTCTCGCCTTCTCTTCCTGACTCCAGCCCTGCTGCCGAGAGACCTGATGCCGCGGCCCCCAGTCTTCCTCAGGGGCATCCTACAGCCTTTTCTAGCTCTGTCGCTCTGCAGTTTCCCAGGACTTTATCCCTGGGGTCAGGACGGGGATCTCAGAAGTGGCACCAATAATCCAGGAGAACTTTATAGTCAAAGTGTTTGGGAGAAATTAGTAATAAATACAAAACAAAGCGAACAAAACCAGGGAGGCTCATTGCAGCAGGCTGCAGTGTGGACCTGCCTGGGGACCACTGTTTGCATGTAGGCCTCTCTGAATGTCACAGAACACAGGCTCCTGTGCTCGAAGTGCCAGAGGCTGGAGCAGAGAAATGTGTTTTACTGCGGGGCTAAGCAAGAGTACTGGCTTGTGCTGTTGCCAAAATGTTGGCTCTCTGTGCACCATTGCCAAACAGAAATACGAAGACACAGTTGTGGAGAAGGAAAAGAAAGAGAGCGTTACTCGCTCAGTCGTGTCCAACTCTTTGTGACCCCATGCGCTATAGCCCACCAGGCTCCTCTGTCCATGGGATTCTCCAGGCAAGAACACTGCAGTGGGTAGACATTCCCTTCTCCAGGGGATCTGCCCGACCCAGGGTACAAACCTGGTCTCCTGCATTACAGCAGATTCTTTACCGTGTGAGCCACCAGGGAAATGGCTTTATTACTTTGCCAGGCAAAAGGGGAACACTAAATAGGCTAATGCCTCAGGGGCTGTGCGCCCACTCCCTGGAGAGTTGGGGGAGATGATGGAGTCAGGCGGGCGTCTGTGATAAGGCCCAGAGCCGTGACAGTCTTGCCTTCTTGATTCTGCCATTTCTAAGGCGTGGGGTTGCTGACAAGGTCAGAGTCTGTGTGCAGAGCCTCGGGTGGCCGTCTCCTGATCTTTCATGGGCCTCTCTGGACCCTTTAGTCTTGCTTCACGTGGTTTCCTGGCCGCTGCTCCTCTGATTCGTAGCTGTTCTGCCTTTTGGACCTCAAAGAAGGGCATGGAAGCTGCAGTCTTGTTTATAAGAAGGCTGTGTGCTCACACTCAGTCATGTCTGACTCTTCAGGACCCCATGGACTAAAGCCCACCAGGCTCCTCTGTCCATGGAATTTTCCAGGCAAGAATACTTGAGTGGGTTGCCGTTTCTTTCTCCAGGGGATCTTTCCAACCCAGGAACTGAACCTGCGTCTTTTGTGTCAGCAGGCAGATTCTTTACTACTGAGCCAAGAATTGATGCTTTGTTAAAGGGAATAGGGTTAAAAAAAAAATAAAGAAAATAGGGGACAAAAAGGCCTCCGTGCCTGAGAGACCTAGAGGGCCCTGCTTGGCATCAGTGCCCAAAAGCCCGAAACTCCCCAGTAGTTTTAGGGGAGAAGCTCATAGGCAGATTTGAGGTGAGGGCCGCGAGATGTGGTGCTTTCTTCTCTTTGGTTGGTGGTGAGGTCACAGGGCAGAGCTCTGGGAATCTTGGGCTCAGCCTGAAGTTACTGTCATCCAGTAACTTCAGGGGGTGGTGGGGGGAAGCTTAGTTCTGCTGAAGAGCTCAAAGGTATTGTTGTGTGTATCCCTTTAGCAGGAGATGCTTGCTCCTTGGAAGAAAAGCAGTGACCAACCTACAAAGCATATTAAAAAGCAGAGACATTATTTGGCCTGTAAAGGTCCATCTAATCAAAGCTATGGTTTTCCCAGTAGTCATGTATAAGTTGTGTGAGCTAGACAATAAAAAGGCTGCTGCTGCTAAGTCATTTCAGTCTTGTCCAACTCTGTGCGACTCCATAGATGGCAGCCCAGCAGGCTCCGCCGTCCCTGGGATTCTCCAGGCAAGAACACTGGAGTTGTTTGCCATTTCCTTCTCCAAGGCATGAAGTGGAAAGTGAAAGTGAAGTCGCTTAGTCGTGTTTGAGTGCTGCAGAACTGATGTCTTTGAGCCGGTGGTGTTGGAGAAGACTCTTGAGAGTCCCTTGGACAGCAAGGAGATCCAACCAGTCAATCCTGGAGGAAATGAAGACTGAATATTCACTGGAAGGACTGGCGCTGAAGCTGAAGCTTCAGTACTTTGGCCACCTGATGGGAAGAGCCGACTCACTGGAAAAGTCCCTGATGCTGGGAAAGATGGAAGGCAGGAGGAGAAGGGGGCGACAGAGGATGAGATGGTTGGATGGCATCACCCACTCAATGGACGTGAGTTTGAGCAGGCTCCAGGAGGTGATGAAGGGCAGGGAAGTGTGGCATACGGCAGTCCTTGGGGTTGCAAAGAGGAGGACACGACTGACCGGAACAGCATTAAGGACCCTGCCCCAGGGCTGTACCAGCGTTTCTTGACTGCCCCTCCCTTCCTTGTCAGCTACTGTTTGAACCTGCCCTTCATAACTTGGGGGAGATGTGTGTTTGTTTACTCCTTCAGTGGTGTCTGACTCTTTGTGACCCTGTGGACTGCAGCATGCTAGGCTTCCTTGTCCTTCACTATCTCCAGGAGTTTGCTCAAACTCATGTCAAGTCAGTGATGCCATCCAACCATCTCATCCTCTGTCGTCCCCTTCTCCTCCTGCCTGAAGCTTTCCCAGCATCAAGGTCTTTTCCAGTGAGTCAAGTCTTCTCATCAGGTGACCAAAGTATCGGAGCTTCTTCGTCAGTCCCTCCAGTGAATATTTAGGATTGATATCCTTTATGATTCACTGGTTTGACGTTGTTGGTCTCCAAGCACTCTCTAGAGTCTTCTCCAGTACCGTAGTTGGAAGGCACCATCTAGGGCCCCCACGGGGCCTCTGCCCCCTGGGCTAACAGGCGCGCCTGCCCCACAGCCACACTGATGGCCCTGCTCCCGCCCCTCCTGCGCTGGTTGGCCGTGCGCACCGTCGGCTGTTTCCTCTGGAGCCTCGTAACCCCAGACCCCTCTAGCTGACCCACAGTGAGTGCCTTAGCTTGGGGCCCTCTGGGTGGCTCCCAGGAGCTGGAGGTCACTGTGGCTGACCTTGGTCCAGGGCTGGCCGTGTGCCAGGCTCTGCTCTGTGCACAGCCTTGGGGAGGGTGGCCTCTCAGCCCCCATGTTTGGCTGCGGCAGCTCAGGCTCAGAGAGACTCAGCCACATGCCTGAGGCTACACAGCAGGCCCCACGCCGCGTGTGGCACCAGGCCTCATCGCTGCACTGTGTGGTGGGCGGGCTCTGGATGCTGCAGGGTGTCGGGCAGGCCTGTCCAGGGCCTGTGTCTGTGAGAGGGTCAGGCAGGGAGCACAGTGGTGCGAGGGGACAGATGCTGGGGTCAGGACTGTGCCGTGTCTGATCATTTCATCAAAGGAAGGTACGTTGATATTTAACAGACATCGATATTTGTAGGGAAGTAGCCAGTTAGCCAAAATGGCGGTGGTCAGGCTCTCTCACCCCAGCCCTTTCCCCCGGGTTTTGTAAACTCACGGTTGTGTAGCAGCTGAGGCCACTTACTGCACATGCACGCACGATGCACCCACTTGGCCATGGGCCACTTGTATTCTGTAAACATACACAAGCTCCACTTGAAAAGCCCTGCCCTCCGGGTGACAGCTCCGTCACGGCTGCATCACGACCGTCCGCTGAGTCACCAGCCAGAGGAGAGCCCACCGTGTGCCGCTGATACAGCCGCCGTGCCAGTCAGGAGAGAGTAGACACGTCTGCCATCCCTGCGGCTCCGTGAGCTTCCTTCCAGCTTCCCCGTTCACACCCTGCCTCCCCTGGGTTCAGCAAACAGTGTGGACAGCAAGATAGGTGCCGTAGTCGGCAGTGAGATGCAGTGAGACCGCATTTCCGAATGCTGACCGGCATGCCATGCACCCTGGCACTGCATCCTAAGCTGCAACACGGGGCCGCTTCAGTCTGGGAACAGGCTGGGTCTGTACTGGTCGGTGTGTGGGGATGAGCAGGGTGTGGAGAGGGAAGGACGGCCTGACATGCGTGAGAGGCCTGGTGGGAGAGTGGAGGGCGGAGGAGAGGCTGGAAGGTTACAAGACGGCCCACAGGAAATAGGGATGGAGTCTGAGAATGTGGGGTGTCAGGGTGAGGGTGTCAGGAGCCCACAGAAAGGACGGTTAAACGTTGAGCTTCTAGTAAAAAATGCTGGTTGGTCACAGAATAATCACACTTTTATTCTGTTGCAAGGTCTAGCCATTTTGGTTTTTGGCTGTGGAGCTGCTTCCTAAGAGAAGACTGTCGAGCAGCTTCCTGAGCAGTGGAGAAGTCCAGTTCCCACCCAGCTGTTGCTCTGTGCCCCCACAGATACCCGAACACAGCCTGCGAGCTACTGACGTGCGACGTGCCACAAATCAACGACAGGCTGGGAGGGGATGAGACTTTGCTGAACGTTCTTTACAACTTCCTGGACCGTGAGCCGCCCCTCAATCCTCTGCTCGCCAGTTTCTTCAGCAAGACCATTGGTAATCTCATTGCAAGGAAAACTGAACAGGTAATCATCTGCCTAGCCTGCGCGATTTGAGAGGGAGGCTTGGCTGATGTTGAGCATGTCAGCCGTCGCGTGGAGGCGGGTTCTGAGTGCTCCGAGGGACACACTGGGAGCCGTAAGGCTGCTGCTGTGGGAGCTGGGGGGGTGAAGAAGCTGTCTTCCCGAGAGAGGGCTGCTGGCCTGCTCTGGACGAGCACCGCTTGCGCGGTTCCCGAGAGTGCACATGGCCCCAGGCGAGGCCGGCCTGTCCTCTCACTGACCGGTCCCGCTGTGAGGGCTGGGTCGTGGTGGGACCGCTGGGTTCCTGCTGTTGCATCTGTGTGGGTGTCGGGTGTCTGTTTATACCATGCACATCTGCTGAGTCGTGCCCAGCTCTCTGCAACCCCATGGACTATAGCCAGCCTCTGTCCGTGGGATTCTCCAGGCAAGAATACTGGAGTGGTAGCCATCTCCTTCTCTGGGGAATCTTCCTGACTCAGGGGTGGAATCTGTGTCTCCTGCATTGATGGGCGGACTTTTTACCACTGGTGCCACCTGGGGATCACTTCTTTGGGTCTAAGGCACTTACTGTTTCAAAACAAATAAAAGGAAGTTCTCCTCTGTCCAATGGATAGGGCTCTGTGCGTCCACTGTAGGTGGCGTGGTTGGCGAACTAAGATCCTGTAAGCTACGTGGTGCAGCCAAAAAATAAAAGGAATGCCCAGTTGTAGGTTCCTGTAGAGTGTGGGGTGAACTCCCCTCCTGCCGCTGGAGCGCCACTTTTCTGGGAGCGACGTGGGAGCCGCCCAGAACGGCTGCGCGGCGTGCAGGCGCCTGTGCCCGGCGCCTGCGGGCGCCGGCGTGCCGCTCCTTCACCTCCTGCCCCTGCTCCCTGTCCCCGGTGCGCAGTTTCAGAGCAAACCCCAGACAGCCAGTCGGCTCTGTAAGCACCGCAGGGTGGGTCTCTGAAGCATGAGGACTCCCTTCCTTGCTCCTGGAGTTGCGCCAGGCGGGCAGCGTGAGGGGCTGGAATGAAGGTGCTACAGGCTGTTTGCAGCCCCAGCAGCGGAGCGCAGCTCCTTCCCCTCCAGCTGCACTTCCCCTCCAGCCTTTGCTGAGACTGGTCGGCTTGCTTCAGCTTTTCTAATCGTCGTAGGTAACAGCATTGTGGTTTTAATTTGCATCGCTTCGGTATCTACTGAGGATGAGCGCCTTTTTGTATATTAATCGGGCATTTGGATATGTTTTGTGTGAGATCTCTTGCCCATTTTCTTTCAGCCGCTCTGTTTTCATTTGTAGGAATTGTCTATTTTGTGGATACAAGTCCTCTGATTTTTTTCGGCTGTGCCACATAGCTTACCAGATCTTTATTCCCTGACCAGAGATTGAACCTATGCCCTTGGCAGTAGAATCTCAAGTTTGAACCACTGGACTGCCAGGGAATTCTCCCTTTGTTGCTTTTGTGTTGCAAACATAGTTTCCTACTCTGTTTGCTGGTCTTTTTGGCTGTTCTTTTTTGGTTTTTACTCTCTTAATTGTATTTTTTTAATGAACAGAAGATCTGATTTTCATGTAGTGTAAGTTATAACTCTTTATTTATGATTTTTTTTGTTTGTTTTGTCCTTTAAACTTATATCTATTTCAAAATCATAAAGATATTCTATATTATTTTTTAGAAATTTTATTGTTTTCAGTTCAGTTGCTCAGTCATGTCTGACTCTTTGTGACCCCATGGACCACAGAACGCCAGGCCTCCCTGTCCACCACCAACTCCCAGAGTCCACCCAAACCCATGTCCATCGAGTCGGTGATGCCATCCAACCATCTCATCCTCTGTCATCCCTTTCTCCTGCCCTCAATCTTTCCCAGCATCAGGGTCTTTTCAAATGAGTCAGCTCTTTGCATCAGGTGGCCAAAGTATTGGAGTTTCAGCTTCAACATCAGTCCTTCCAATGAAGGACTCCTTTAGGATGGACTGGTTGGATCTCCTTGCAGTCCAAGGGACTCTCGAGAGTCTTCTCCGACACCACAGTTCAAAAGCATCAGTTCTTTGGCCCTCAGCTTTCTTCACAGTCCAACTCTCACATCCATACATGACCATTGGAAAAAACCATAGCCTTGACTTGACGGACCTCTGTTGACAAAGTAATGTCTGCTTTTGAATATCCTATCTAGGTTGGTCATAACTTTCCTTCCAAGGAGTAAGCGTCTTTTAATTTCATGGCTGCAGTCACCATCTGCAGTGATTTTGGAGCCCCCCAAAATAAAGTCAGCCACTGTTTCTTCTGTTTCCCCACCTATTTGCCATGAAGTGATGGGACCAGATGCTATGATCTTAGTTTTCTGAATGTTGAGCTTTAAGCCAACTTTTTCACTCTCCTCTTTCACTTTGATCAAAAGGCTCTTTAGTTCTTCACTTTCTGCCATAAAGATGGTGTCATCTGCATATCTGAGGTTATTGATATTTCTCCTGACAGTCTTGATTCCAGCTTGTGCTTCCTCCAGCCCAGCGTTTCTCATGATGTACTCTGCATAGAAGTTAAATAAGCAGGGTGACAATATACAGCCTTGACGTACTCTTCTTATTTGGAACCAGTCTGTTGTCCCATGTCCACTTCTAACTATTGCTTCCTGACCTGCATACAGATTTCTCAGGAGGCAGGTCAGGTGGTCTGGTATTCCCATCTCTCAGAATTTTCCACAGTTTATTGTGATCCA
>SJYC01052489.1:0-24353 GCA_006408675.1 Madoqua kirkii | reverse complement strand
AATCTTAGCCTTGACTTGACGGACCTCTGTTGACAAAGTAATGTCTGCTTTTGAATATCCTATCTAGGTTGGTCATAACTTTCCTTCCAAGGAGTAAGCGTCTTTTAATTTCATGGCTGCAGTCACCATCTGCAGTGATTTTGGAGCCCCCCAAAATAAAGTCAGCCACTGTTTCTTCTGTTTCCCCACCTATTTGCCATGAAGTGATGGGACCAGATGCTATGATCTTAGTTTTCTGAATGTTGAGCTTTAAGCCAACTTTTTCACTCTCCTCTTTCACTTTGATCAAAAGGCTCTTTAGTTCTTCACTTTCTGCCATAAAGATGGTGTCATCTGCATATCTGAGGTTATTGATATTTCTCCTGACAGTCTTGATTCCAGCTTGTGCTTCCTCCAGCCCAGCGTTTCTCATGATGTACTCTGCATAGAAGTTAAATAAGCAGGGTGACAATATACAGCCTTGACGTACTCTTCTTATTTGGAACCAGTCTGTTGTCCCATGTCCACTTCTAACTATTGCTTCCTGACCTGCATACAGATTTCTCAGGAGGCAGGTCAGGTGGTCTGGTATTCCCATCTCTCAGAATTTTCCACAGTTTATTGTGATCCATGCAGTCAAAGGATTTGGCATAGTCAATACAGCAGAAATAGATGTTTTTCTGGAACTCTCTTGCTTTTTCAATTGCAGATGTTGGCAATTTGATCTCTGGTTCCTCTGCCTTTTCTAAAACCAGCTTGAACATCTAGAAGTTCATGGTTCACGTATTGCTGAAGCCTGGCTTGGAGAATTTTTTTTTTTCTTTAGCCATGGACTTTATTGTTTGAATATTTGCAATTATTATTTTATACACAAATGTTAATTTCTTACAAAACTCTGTATTCTATATTGCTAGGTCACTTCACTCTTCATTTTATGTCACATTTCCATCAAGAACTATTTCCCCAACTCACAATCTGCCTGATTGTGTGTTGTTGTTGTTGTTCAGTTGCTAAGTTGTGTATGACTCTGTGATGCCATAGAGTAGCCCACCGGGCTCATCTGTCCATAAGATTTTCCAGGGAAGAATACTGGAGTGGGTTGCCATTTCCTTCTCCATGGCTTGGAGAATTTTAAGCATTACTTTACTAGCATGTGAGATGAGTGCAGTTGTGTGGTAGTTTGAGCATTCTTTGGCATTGCCTTTCTTTGGGACTGGAATGAAAACTGATCTTTTCCAGTCCTGTGGCCACTGCTGAGTTTTCCACATTTGCTGGCATATTGAGTGCAGCACTTTCACAGCATCATCTTTCAGGGTTTAAAATAGCTCAACTGGAATTCCATCACCTCCTCTAGCTTTTTTTTGTAGTGATGCTTCCTAAGGCCCACTTGACTTCACATTCCAGGATGGCTGGCTCTAGGTGAGTGATCACGCCATTGCAGTTACCTGGGTCATGAAGATCTTTTTTGTACAGTTCTTGGGTGTATTCTTGCCACCTCTCCTTAATAACTTCTGCTTCTGTTAGGTTCCTACCATTTCTGTCCTTTATTGAGCCCATCTTCGCATGAAATGTTCCCTTGGTATCTCTAATTTTCTTGAACAGATCTCTAGTCTTTCCCATTGTATTGTTTTCTTCTATTTTTTTGTGTTGATCACTGAGGAAGGCTTTCTTATCTCTTCTTGCTATTCTTTGGAACCCTGCATTCAAATGGGTGCATTTTTCCTTTTCTCCTTTGCTTCTCACTTCTCTTCTTTTCACAGCTATTTGTAAGCCCTCCCCAGACAGCCATTTTGCTTTTTTGCATTTCTTTTCCTTGGGGATGATCTTGATCCCTGTCTCCTGTACAGTGTCACGAACCTCATTCCATAGTTCATCAGGCACTCTATCTATCAGATCTAGTCCCTTAAATCTATTTCTTACTTCCATTGTATAGTCATAAGGGATTTGATTTAGGTTATACCTGAATGGTCTAGTGGTTTTCTCCACTTTCTTCAATTTCAGTCTGAATTTGGCAATAAGGAGTTCATGGTCTGAGCCACAGCCAGCTCTCGGTCTTGTCTTTGCTGACTGTACAGAGCTTCTCCATCTTTGGCTGCAAAGAATATAATCAGTCTGATTCTGATGTTGACCATCTGGTGACGTCCATGTGTAGGGTCTTCTCTTGTGTTGTTATATATTCTCTCGTGTTGCCTACAGATTGGGGTTGGCTAATTATGGCCCACAGGTCAAAACCAACCAGCCACCTGTTGTAAAAAAAATTCTTCTGAAGCACAGCTGCTCTCATTTATTTACCTATTATCTGTGGCTTGCTTTTGTACTGTAGTAAAAAGCTGAGAAGTCGGGGCTTTTTAAATCTCTCTCAGTAACCTCGTTCTCAGGGTACCAGTCTTACATATTTTTCATTATGTCTATTCTCAGGCGCTTTATATTTTCATATCCTAAACAGTATCTTTTTTATTGAGAAACTTTACTGAGTTAATTGCTGGTTTCCTGGAATACATTCAACTTGACGGTGATGCATTATACTTTTCTTCATATTGCTTTTTTTCAAAGAATTTTTTATCTGTTGTCATCAGTGAGATTGGCTTATAATTTCCTTTAAAAAAGCTTTTATCGGGGATAGTTGGTTTGGAGTGTTGTGTTAGTTTCAGGGGCACAGCAAAGCAGCGTGTGCGTGCAGACATCCACTCGGATTCTTTCCCCACCCGGGACCATCAGAGAGCGCTGAGCAGAGTGCGCCATAGTGGGTCCTTCCATCAGTGCCTTTTCTTAACGTGCCCACAGCAAGTTTTGGAATCAAGATTTTATGTCCTCATACAGTGATATGGGGCATGTTCTCTCACTTTATGTTCCCCTGTTTATGCAAGGGGAGTCCTGCATGAGACTGGGATATGTTTCTTCAAATGTTTGACAGAATTCTCTAGTAAAGCCCTTGTAGTCTGGAGTTTTCTGTATGGGGAGGCTTTTAATTATAGATTTTATTTCTTTTGACACTCTAGAACTCCAGTGTTGTTTTTTTTTTGTCGGTTTACTTAAGTGTGTTTCTCAAAGAAATTTATCTTTTCAAATTCACAGAATTGGCATACATTTGTCCCTGACGCGCTCTTGTAACAGTGTCTGTAGGTGCTCAGGGGTGTTCCTGGAGCCGTCTCTGCTGCCTCCTGTTTCTCTCTTTTCAAATGCCAGTCCCCCCGCTCCCCATCGCCTCTCTTCCCTCTCGTCCTCCTCCTTCCCATGCTCCCCGCTTCACTTTCAGAGTGAGGCCGGTTGGGACCCCTGCCTCCCGCGTGCCCCCATGGCCCCGGTAGAGCCCTGGCTCTGCCTCAGTGCAGGGGCCTGAACTCACAGGCCCCGTATTTCAGTGGCCGAGGAGGCCTCTACGAGGACCCCTCCTGGCTGTCTGTGCTTGGCCACCCGCCAGCCGCCCCCCACCCTCCTTTTCCAAAACCCCAGTCCTGTCCCTTCTGCCATCTATGGGACCTATCAGCTTTCTGGATTTGTGGTTCATGTCAGGGACTGTCAGCTCTGTCTGCACTGGTCATTTCTTCTGGGAAGACCTGAGGCCGTGCATGTGGAGAGGTTGCTGTGGCATCTCACTCAGGTGTCTGGGCCCCATCGGTGCCCAGGCTCAGTGTGGGGGAAATTCTGCCAGCCCAGGGCCCTCTCAGGCTCCCCACTGCCTCCTGGACTTGTCTGTGTTCAGGTCTCTGCCTGTCACTGAGGGCATCTTTCTTACAACTCTTCCCACGTCTTTCCATTGTTTCTGCTCAGTGTTGCTGAAAATGCGTCTTTCTGTGGCAGTTCTCGGGGGAAGACAGTGTTTCCTAGGGTCAGCGCCTGCCCTGCTCGCCTCTCAGGGTCCATCTGGTTGCAGGTGATTGCGTTCCTGAGGAAGAAGGACAAGTTCATCAGCCTGGTGCTGAAGCACATCGGCACGTCAGCCCTCATGGACCTGCTGCTGCGCCTGGTCAGCTGCGTGGAGCCTGCGGGGCTCCGGCAGGAAGTGCTGCAGGTGAGTGTGTGGGCCCTCCTCCCCGTGTGTGGTCTGCAGCCTCTCTGCGTGTGGACTCAGCGCCTGGCGTAGGACGGCGGGGGTGGTGGGCAGCCCTGGGGTGCCCAGCACCTGGCTTCCCTCCCAGCAGGGCCTTCCCTCCTGGCTGGGCCGCAGAGGCTCTCGTGGCGGCCTGTGCTCCAGGCGGAGTCCATCTCTGCACCTTTTCTCCTGTCTTGCCTTGGCCCCTTCATGAGCAGAGAGCAGAAGGGGCTGCCTTGCTTGCGCCTCCGCGCCAGGGGCCTGCCAGGGCTCTGCTGGGCACTCGCCCTGCGCCCAGGCGCCGGCCCGAGAGGAAGCACTCGCCTTCCGGGCTGCGCGCAGAGAGGTCGCGCAGACTGGAGTCGGCCTGCTCTCGGTCCTGCTGCCTGTGCCTGCGTCTGTCCTGACGCTCTTGCAGTGAGGTGCCCCCACAGCGCCCTGGGCTTCCCAGAAAAGAGGGGGTGCTCAGCTGGGGAGCCCAGGAGATCTGTGCTGGTCACTGTTAGCTGTTGATTGGCAGGTTGGGTTTGTAACTTAGAGTAAGATGAGTAAGCCGTCAGGCCTCCTGGCCAGGCTCCCGCTCCTGGCACCGACAGGTGCCACTCCTAAGCTCATAGCTCATTTCCTCATGGAGCAGCTGCCCACCAGGAGTGAGCTAAAGTAGCTGCTGTGGCTTGGCTAGCGCAGCGTGAACATCAGCGCTGTCGGAAGCTGCCGGGGCCCCTGTCCTGGACACACTGAGCCTGTTGTGCATAAGGAAGTGCATGGAGGAGCCGGGCTGTCCTGGAAGGCCCAAGTGCCGCTGGGAGCAGCTGGGCTGTGTGCGGGAGCGCATCCCCAGGCCCTGGCAGGGGGCTCCTGGCTCTGCTGCGGGGGTGTCCTGTGAGCAGAGTTGCACGTGCCCGAGTAAACCACGGGCGCATGTGGACAGCGCCTCCCTCCTCTTGGCATCTTCGGGTCACTCCAGAGCTCGGCCACTGCCTGTGCTTGCTGGGCCTGGGCGCACGCCGATGCGGTGAGGTGTCTGTGCTAGAGCCTGGACTTCCCTTCCATTCAGTCAGATGTGAGCAGTCACTGACACGCCTCCGTTCCCTTTCAGTGGCTTAATGAAGAGAAGACCATTCAGAGACTTGTGGAGCTGATCCATCCGAGTCAGGATGAAGATGTGAGTAGGGGCTCACAGAGCCACCTTGGGGTGGGAGCCTGGCTCAAGGCGGCCGCGGGTGCTCTCCAGCACTGAGGGCAGGCCACTCCTCCTCAGATGCAGACTGACAAGTTCTCCTCCTCCTTTAATCAGGTACTGACTTCTGGACAGCTTTTTTCTAAAACAGAAAGCATACCTATTGTAAAAAACGAGTTTGAATAGAATAGTGTTAGTTATCTGTGGCTCAGTAACAGATCACCCCAAACGCTAATTGCTTGTAACAGTACTGTCTAATCTCCGTTTTTATGGGCCAGCGTCATAGGTCCTCTACCCAGGGTCTCTCACAGGACTGTGACCATCTCAGGATCTGCCCCTGGGGGCTTGCAAGGACTGAGTTTCGTGAGGACTGCTGGCCGAGGCTGCCCTCAGCTCCGCACCCCCTCGCTCCGCAGGCAGCTCACAGCTGCTGCTCCTCCGGCCCAGGCACCCCTCTCGGGGACGGTCTTCACTGGCGCGTCTTGCTCCCAAGGGGGCCATCCAAGGGCGGGAGTCCTGGAGGAAGCCTGTGGAGGCAGCCTCCCTTCTCCTGCGGTGTCCCTGTGGGTGTCGGGTGTAGCCGGAGAGGCACCTTCACTCGGGACAGCTGCACACATTCTCGGCGCTTTGGAGAATGCGGTGCTGACTCAACATCTCGCCTTTGGCTGCTGCCTGGCTGTGCTGTGTGGGGCCGTGTTGCCCATGCGTCTGACCAGGCAGCGGGCAAGAGTTGCGGGGCTGCAGAGTGGGGTGAGCACTGGGCGCTGACTGGCTCCTCCGCAGGCCTGGGGGCGCCAGGCTGCTCTCGTTTGCCCTGAAAGAGCCAGAGCATCCGTCCTGCAGCGCGTCTCCCGTGCCGCACGCGTCAGGGCTGGGCATGCAGTGCCGCCTGCCGGAGCCTGCAGCTGAGTCTTCCTCTGATTCTGTTCACTGCTCCGTAGCCTAATCCCACACAGTTGGCAAGTGCCCCGAGTCAAAGAATCTGCGTTTTCAGGGGCTTCATATTTCCATAGAAAAGCTGAGTCCTTTGTGTTCTCTGTAGCAACTTTCCTGTTTTCATTAGCTCACAGGACTCACCCTGTGTCTTAATAGCCACTTACTAATCTAAAGCAGAGACCTGGAGCAGGATCTGCAGGGCACGCTTGCCCATCAAGGCCCAGTGCACACTCCTGAGGGGCGGCCAGGGCTGTACTCTGTGGGCAGAGGCTGGCCCTGAGGGCGGCTGTCCGTGCCCATCTTGCAGAGGCAGTCCAACGCTTCCCAGACGCTCTGTGACATCGTCCGGCTGGGCAGGGAGCAGGGCAGCCAGCTGCTGGAGGCTCCACAGCCAGACCCCCTCCTCACGGTGCTGGAGTCGTGAGTGTGGGCCGCAGCGCTGCGGGCCTTGGGGCGAGGGCTGGGGACTCCGCTGCCTCTGATCACTTCTCAGGAGCTCGCCCCGACCCAGGGTTACCTTGATGGGCCTCTTCCTCAGGGGAGGGGACTCTGGGGATCTCCTGGCAGGTCCAGAAAGTGTGGGCCCTGGGCAGCTGTGTCCTGAGGACCCTGGGTGCTCAGCCTCAGCCCCAAGTAGGGCCTCTCTGGGGTTTGGGGTGCTGCTCCTTTGGTAGAGGTGGGGTCTGTGTGTCCACCCACTGGGCATTGACCTCATGCATGTCCTGCAGGCAGGAGTGTGTGGAGCAGCTGCTGAGGAACATGTTTGATGGAGTGCAGACCGAGCTCTGCCTTGTCAGCGGGACGCAGGTGTTGCTTACCTTGCTGGAGCCCAGGCGGGCGGGGTGAGTGACCTCTGAGAGGGAAGAGTTGCTCTTTCAGTGGCCTGAGGCCCAGGGCAGCAGCTGGGCTGTGCGGTCTGCGTTTTTAACATTTTTAGTTACGCGGGTAATCCTGGGGATCCTTTTCTCATTGAAAGATAAACCCTATGGCAGTGGCCAAGTCTCCTCTGACCTTCCCATCAGTCACGCTCCCACCTCAGCCCGAAGGAGCCCCGTCTCCAGTCTGCAGTGCTTGTCCACGTGTGCGTCCCTGCGGCTTGTGGGCGCGGGTGTGCGTGTGGCACGTGCGCTGCTGGCGTCTGACCCCCAGGGAGACTGCAGTCCCCTCCTGTCCTTGCTCTGGAGGGGCTTCACTGCAGCCTGTGCTGTTTGTTTTATTTTTTAAAGAAAGAGAAAACCAGAAAATGAAAAGAAATTGCCTTAATTTCAATGGTGAGATTGTTGGCAGTTTCTCTCTCACTCTGGCGCCCAATACGTATTTATTACCTGAAACTAGAGTTACGGTGTCATCATCGTTTTCTCTGGTTCAGCAAGCAGAATGTTGATGCTTTACCTGCATGAGCCCAGGGAGGCTGGGCCCTTCGTCCGGGAAGTAGGCCTCTGGTGGAGGCCTCGCCTGCAGCACAGCGACAGTAGGGCCACTGGGAAGAGACAGCCGCTAGCTTTCTTTGGTATTTTTAGTCTTTTTATTCTTTCATGTATTTAAACACTGGAAACAGTGTTTATATAAAAAAGCCAAAGGGGTGGTGTGGCCAGTCCTGTCTGTGTCTTGGGCGAGGAGGGGTCAGCAGCAAGGGCTTCAAGGCTGGGGGAGGGAGCTGAGCTCATCGGGCTGTGATGCCGCGGCCCGCCCGCCCCCATCCTGTGCAGTCAGCAGCGCCCCCAGAGACACAGCCGGGAGGGCGGGAGGGCTGTGGGGTGACGGGGGTGTCCCTGCGTCCACCCGCTTCTGGTCCACAGGTCAGAGGGCTTGCTGGACTCCTGCTCTCAGGGACTGGACAGGTCGTGCACCATCAGCCCCGGTGTCCTGCGTGGCATCGAGCCGCGGCTGAAGGACTTCCACCAGCTTCTGCTCAGCCCACCCAAGGTAGGCGTCCTGAACAGAGGTGACCTTGTGGGTGGGGTTGCTGGCAAGGCGCGGACTGCCTGTGTTGCCCGCAATGGCGGACACCCTCAAGCCCCGTCTGCAGAGTGTCCATCTCCCCTCACGGGAGGCCTGGGAGTAGAGCGGCTCACTGACCCCCAGATGACCCCTGCCTTCTGACAAGGGGCTGCCCAAGGCCCAGGCACGCTGGAGTCTGGAGCCCAGGCGGGCGGGGTGAGTGACCTCTGAGAGGGAAGAGTTGCTCTTTCAGTGGCCTGAGGCCCAGGGCAGCAGCTGGGCTGTGCGGTCTGCGTTTTTAACATTTTTAGTTACGCGGGTAATCCTGGGGATCCTTTTCTCATTGAAAGATAAACCCTATGGCAGTGGCCAAGTCTCCTCTGACCTTCCCCATCAGTCACGCTCCCACCTCAGCCCGAAGGAGCCCCGTCTCCAGTCTGCAGTGCTTGTCCACGTGTGCGTCCCTGCGGCTTGTGGGCGCGGGTGTGCGTGTGGCACGTGCGCTGCTGGCGTCTGACCCCCAGGGAGACTGCAGTCCCCTCCTGTCCTTGCTCTGGAGGGGCTTCACTGCAGCCTGTGCTGTTTGTTTTATTTTTTAAAGAAAGAGAAAACCAGAAAATGAAAAGAAATTGCCTTAATTTCAATGGTGAGATTGTTGGCAGTTTCTCTCTCACTCTGGCGCCCAATACGTATTTATTACCTGAAACTAGAGTTACGGTGTCATCATCGTTTTCTCTGGTTCAGCAAGCAGAATGTTGATGCTTTACCTGCATGAGCCCAGGGAGGCTGGGCCCTTCGTCCGGGAAGTAGGCCTCTGGTGGAGGCCTCGCCTGCAGCACAGCGACAGTAGGGCCACTGGGAAGAGACAGCCGCTAGCTTTCTTTGGTATTTTTAGTCTTTTTATTCTTTCATGTATTTAAACACTGGAAACAGTGTTTATATAAAAAAGCCAAAGGGGTGGTGTGGCCAGTCCTGTCTGTGTCTTGGGCGAGGAGGGGTCAGCAGCAAGGGCTTCAAGGCTGGGGGAGGGAGCTGAGCTCATCGGGCTGTGATGCCGCGGCCCGCCCGCCCCCATCCTGTGCAGTCAGCAGCGCCCCCAGAGACACAGCCGGGAGGGCGGGAGGGCTGTGGGGTGACGGGGGTGTCCCTGCGTCCACCCGCTTCTGGTCCACAGGTCAGAGGGCTTGCTGGACTCCTGCTCTCAGGGACTGGACAGGTCGTGCACCATCAGCCCCGGTGTCCTGCGTGGCATCGAGCCGCGGCTGAAGGACTTCCACCAGCTTCTGCTCAGCCCACCCAAGGTAGGCGTCCTGAACAGAGGTGACCTTGTGGGTGGGGTTGCTGGCAAGGCGCGGACTGCCTGTGTTGCCCGCAATGGCGGACACCCTCAAGCCCCGTCTGCAGAGTGTCCATCTCCCCTCACGGGAGGCCTGGGAGTAGAGCGGCTCACTGACCCCCAGATGACCCCTGCCTTCTGACAAGGGGCTGCCCAAGGCCCAGGCACGCTGGAGGCCTGGCCTCTGTGTGGGGGACACCCAGCCAAGAGTCAGGGTCTCCCCAGGGAGACGCTGAGCTGCGCTGAGCAGCGCTGGGCAGAGTTGGCGACACTGAGGAAGGCCCACTTCCTCACTCCCTTGGTCCTTCAGCGTAGCCAGGGAGAGGCTGGGCGGGGTGGGAGAGGCCGGGCGGGTGGGCAGCCCAGCCTTTCCCTGGGTCTCCTCCTCAGCACCATCTGTGCTGCTTGTTCTGTTTACCAACTTGCTTGTGGTCTGCTTCCCGCTGGAACGGAGGGCCTGTAAAGGCAGGGATTCTGGAACAGTCAGCTAATGAAAAGGTGGACTGCGTGCAGGATGACCCTGTCAGGAGGCCAGCTTTGCCGTCAGGCACCTCTGCCTTATGAGCTCAGGCCACACCCCTGTGGCCGGCGGAGACCAGGGTGCCCCGGGCTCCCAGCGGCAGCCCGCCCAGGGCCACTCTGTGAGCCCTGAGGGAAGCGCTGAGGCTCTTTACCTGACCCACTCCCTGTCTCCTCCTGCAGACCACCTTGAGGGCTCCTCCCCGGCTAGGCCACGCCATACAGCAGTGGCTCCTGAGCTAAATGGAGCCCACAGGTGGGCACGGCTTGAGCTGGCAGTGCTTCTGTGTTTGCAGAAAACAGCCATCCTGACCACTGTCGGCGTGCTGGAGGAGCCCCTGGGCAACGCGCGCCTGCACAGCGCCCGCCTCGTGGCTGCTCTGCTGCACACAGGCACACCCAGCATCAGCCGGGAGCTCTGCCGGCTCGACACCATGGGGCTGCTGCTGGTGAGTGTGCCCACGGGCGCCCGCCCCAGGGGGGCTGCACAGAGACACGCCCTGCCCCCAGGCCCTGCCTCCTGTCATCCCCCAGGGCTGCCCTGAAGGAGAGGCGGTGGGGAAACAGACCTCCCCTTTCTCAAGTCTGCCTCAGAGTGTTGTAGCTCTTCAACCTAAAACAGCCCGAAGAGCCGCCCCTCGTCCTCCCACAAGGAGCCGCCTTGGAACTGGGCTGAAGGACCTCCTGCCTCAGGCGAAGTCCCTGGGCTTTGCTGTGACCCTGGAGCTCAGACGTGGGTCAGAGGGCAGCTGGGAAAGGCCTCATTTGCGCTCCCCTCCTACAAAGCAGATTCTCTCTCTCCCACTTTTCACTTTGATTCTGGCAAAACGTCCGCATATACCGTGAGAGGCCCCGCTGTAACAACTCACGCGTGTGGCTCGTCGCTCATGTTGTGGGGCAGCCGTCACCACTGTTTCCAGGCCGGGCCGCTCTTCTCAGACTGAGCGTCCCACGCCCGGCCGTCCTCCCCGCACGCAGCCCGGCCCCGCCCTCTGCTCCCGGCCTGCGGCTCTGACCGGCCCCTGGCCCGTGTGCGTGGCTCTGCGGCCTTGGTGCTCCTCTGTGCTGGCTCCTCACGCAGGGTGGCGTCCACCCGTGCCGCAGCTGTGTCCCCCTCTCAGGCTGCATGACGTCCCACTGTGTGCGTGTATCTCTCTATCCGCTCAGACATTGATGGACAATGGGTTGCTTCCACATTTTGGCCATTTTTTAAAAAAAATTTGTATGCTCATTTTTCACTTGGCCATGAGGCGTGACATGTGGGATCTCAGCTCCCTGACCAGGGCTCAGCCCTGCGCCCCCTGCACTGCAGGTGTGGCGCCCTGACCCCTGGCCTGCCACAGAGGCCTCGCTGTGGCCGCTGCAGACAGCGCTCCTGCTCAGTCGCGCAGTCGTGCCCGACTCTGCGACCCCACGGACTGCAGCGCGCCAGGTCTCCCTGCCCATCACCAGCTCCCAGAGTCTACTCAGTGGGTGATGCCAGCCGCCCAGCCATCTCATCCTCTCTCGTCCCCTTCTCCTCCTGCCTTCAGTCTTTCCCAGCATCAGGGTCTTTTCCAGTGAGTCAATTGTTCGCATCAGGTGGCCAAAGTATTGGAGCTTCAGCCTCAGCATCAATCCTTCCAATGAATATTTAGGACTGATTTCCTTTAGGATGGACTGGTTGGATCTCCCTGCAGTCCAAGGGACTCTCAAGAGTCTTCTCCAACACCACAGCTAAAAAGCATCAATTCTTCAGCCCTTAGCTTTCTTTATGGTCCAACTCTCACATCCATACATGACCACTGGAAAAAAACCATAGCCTTGACTAGATGGACCTTTGTTGGCAAAGTAAGGTCTATACTTTTTAATGTGCTATCTAGGTTGGTCATAACTTTCCTTCCAAGGAGCAAGCGTCTTTTAATTTCACTGCTGCAGCCACCATCTGCAATGATTTTGGAGCCCCTCCCCCCCCCTCCCCCCCCCGCCCAAATAGTCTGTCACTGTTCCTACTGTTTCCCATGTATTTGCCATGAAGTGATAGGACCAGATGTCATGATCTTCGTTTTCTGAATGTTGAGCTTTAAGCCAGCTTTTTCACTCTTCTCTTTCACTTTCATCAAGAGGCCCTTTAGCTCCTCTTCACTTTCTGCCATAAGGGTGGTGTCATCTGCATATCTGAGGTTATTGAGATTTCTCCCGGCAATCTTGATTCCAACTTGTGCTTCCTCCAGCCCAGCATTTCTCAAGATATACTCTGCATATAAGTTAAACAAGCAGGATGACAATATACAGCATTGATGTATTCTTTTCCCGATTTGGAACCAGTCTGTTGTTCCATGTCCAGTTCTAAGTGTTGCTTCCTGACCTGCATACAGATTTCTCAAGAGGCAGGTCAGGTGGTCTAGTATTTTTCCCATCTCTCTCAGAATTTTCCACAGTTTGTTGTGATCCACAGGGTACAGTCAGCAGCGGCCTGCCGCAGGGATAGGGGCTCTGGGTGCAGCAGCCCTGGGTGTGGCATAAGCCCTCTTGGAGGAGGTCTCCCTTAACCCATCATAGAGCCGCCAGAACTCACACAGGACTGGGAAACAGACTCTTGGAGGGCACAAGCAGAGCCTGGTGTACCAGGACCCAGGAGAAAGGGGCAGCAACCCTCAAGAGACTGACCCAGACTTGCCCGGGAGGGTCCAGGCGTCTCTGGGAGGCGTGGGTCGGCGCTGGCCTGCTGCAGGATCGGGTCGCTGAGTGTGGCAGTGCCTGCATGGGGCCTTTTGAAGGAGGTCGCCATTGTCTTCATTACCTCCACCATAGTTTGGCCTGGAGTTCAATAACAGGGAAGGAACACAGCCGTGCCATCAGCAGAAATACTGGGCTTGGCCCCACCCGTCAGAGCAAGAGCCCGTTCCCCCTCAGTCAGCCTCTCCCATCAGGAGGCTTCCCTAAGCCTCTTACTCTCATCCGTTGGAGGGCAGACAGATGGAAAACCACAGTCACAGGAAACTGGCCAGTCTGCTCTCATGGACCACGGCCACGTCTAACTCAGTGAGACTGTGAGCCGTGCCATGTAGGGCCGCCCAAGACGACCGGGTCATGGTGGAGAGTCCTGACAGAGCGCGGTCCCCTGGAGAAGGGCGTGGCGAGCCACTCCAGCGTTCCTGCCCTGAGAAGCCGTGAACTGCTCCTGTGACTGCGGGTGGGTGAGAGGCCTGAGCCCTGCTTTCAGCTGCCTCACTGCGTCCCCAGAGGTGCAGGCGATGGAGCGCGTGGCGACTCTGTGTTCAGCTGTTGGAGGCAGTGGGATTCGCATCAGCAGTTTCTTCACAGCCTCACTTACACGTGCTTTCTGTTTGTTTGATAATAGCCATCCTGACGGGTTTCAGGTGGTATCTCACTATTTTTTTTTAAATAAGTTTATTTCTGTGTTTGGTTACACTGGGTCTTCGTTGCTGTGGGGGCTGCTCTGTAGCTGCGGTAAACGAGCTTTTCATCATGGTGGTGTCTCGTCACAGAGCTCAGGTGTCAGTAGTTGCGGTGCAGACTCAGCTGCCCCATGGCATATGGGATGTTATTACTAGTTTCTCGAGTAGGGACTGAACTCATGGCCCCTGCATTGGAAGACAGGTTCCTAACCACTGGGCCACTAGGGAAGATCCTCACTGTGTTTTGTGTTTCCCAGTGACGCAGTGGTGAAGAATCCACCTGCCAGTCCAGGAGGCACCAGAGACACAAGTTCAATCCCTGAGTTGCAAAGATCCCTGGAGTAGGAAATGGCAACCCACCCAGTATTCTTATCTGGAAAACCCCGTGGACAGAGGAGCCTAGTGGACTATACAGTCCATGGGGTCACAGAGAGTTGGTCGTGACTGAGCAGCTAAGCGTGCCCTCACACGCATGATGGCCAGTGATGCTGAGCATCTTTGCATGTGTCTTTGCTGGCCATTTGGGTATCTTCTTTGGAGAAATGTCTGTTCAAGTCCTCCGCCCATTTTGAGTTGAGACGTTTGTTTTTTGCTGTGTTGAGTTGAAGGAGTTTATGTTTTCTGGTCCTGGTCTCTAGGGTGTGTGATTTGCAGTTATTCTCTCCTGTCATGTGAGTTGGCAGTCTCTTGATGGAGTCCTCTGACACACATAAGGGTTTCATTTCGATGAGGTTCGGTTCTGGTTTTCTTCTGTTGCTTGAGCGTTTGGTGTCACACTTGTGCCTTGGGAAGCCTGGCCTAACCCGCTGCCCTGTGGCTTTCCCCCTGCGCTTTCTTCTCAGAGCGCTAGTGAGTTTTGCGGGTCTTGATCCACTCTGAGCTTGCCTGCGTGTGCAGCGTGTGGTCGGAGGCCTGCTTTGCTCCCGCACGAGGCCGGCAGCGGTCGTCCTGTTAGTGTCAGCGGCGCGTGCATGTAGTTCCGTGCTCCTGTGCACGCTCCCCACAGAGACGCTTCTCATCTGTCCCCGTGCAGCTTATTAAGTGTTTTCCCCAAGAAGGTGCACCGAGTCTTGTCAGTGCTGCTCCAGTGTCGGTTGAGCTGGTTGGGCAGGCTTAGTCCCTTCGTCCTCCTCTGCCTTTCACGTGTTGCCGCGGCCTTGTGTGGCGGTTTCGCCACCCTGGTCACCGCGTGGCATTGTTCTGCTGCTGCGCTGCTCGTCCCCGTGGAGGTGTCCGCCTCGCTGCTCGTCGGGATGTGGGGCTGTAGGTCTCCCCCGTGGTGGCTGCTGCAGGCACGCTGGCCTCAGGCCGGAGTAGCTGGCATGTGCCCCTCCTCTTCAGGTCTTTGGGAAGCTTTGAGCAGATTGGTGGTGTTCTTTCCTTCTCAGTGTCTGGTGGAACTCACCAGTGAAGTCGGGTTGGTGTAGGGAGGTGGTTCTGACTGTGTTGAAGATGAAGCAACCTTCCTGTCACCCAAGGTCACACAGGCAGAGGACGTGAAGCCTAGAGACTGTGTCTCTGGAGCAGAGTGGTGCAGGCCCACAGCCCGCCTCCTTTTATCCAGCTCCCCCCACCCCACCCCCACCTGGAAGAAGGCCCCAAACCCACACCCTGGGGTGGCGTGTGCTTCGCTGCCCTCGGTGTCCCCTGCACTGCGGCCTTCAGCGGGTGGGACAGTCAGCTCGCCTCCCATGGGGTGACCTGCCCCGTGGGCCTGGGCCTGAGTTAGTTTCTTGCCGAGCCCTGCACCCTCGCCTGTGCTGTAGTAAGAGCAGCCCGGAGCCCTTTGGGGCCCTCTCATCGCGGTCTGTGGCCTCTCCACCTGGGGCTGCTGTGTGCCCCTTGTGTGTCCCGGACGCCACTCTGCAGCTCCCAGCACCGCATCCTGGGCTGAGATGGGGGCCTGAGGGGTTCAGATGGGAGAAGGTGGGCAGCCTGGCCTCTTGGGGAGGAGGACAGCACCTCCCAAGCAGTGGGTGCCAGCAGCGGTGAGCACTCGGGGCGACGGGGCTGAGTGCAGACGAGCCAGGCCCGAGGGCGGGGTTCTGAGGGCAGTGAGGGGCTGTGGCGCGGAGGCTGAGGACAGGGCCAGCCGGGGCAGGGGGCGCTGGGGAACGCTGAGCAGGCGCGCACCGTCTGGGCGCCCTGGCTGGCTGGGCGTGCCGCCTGGGGACCCTGAGCCCGCCAGGGCACGGGAAGCCGCCTTGCCGACGTGCAGCTGGTCGTTCATGTGCGTACGGCCTTGCCGTGCCCCGCCAGGTGCCTTCACGGTGCTCTCCACCATGGCCCTCACAGCCCAGGGACAGCTGTGAGCTAAGCAGCTGGGGGAGCCTCCTATACCAGTGAGGCGCTCAGTCCCTGGTGGGCTGGGTCAGCCCTTTCATGGAGGCGCGCACCCCCAACGGCCCTGTGCGGGGGGCAGGGGGCGGGCGTCGGGGCCCGGTGCGCCCCGGGAACATCGCCTGTGGGCTCGGGCCTGTGAGGCCAGGATGGGCGCGCACTGCCGCAGGGTTCCAGAAACCAGGGGCTCAGTGCGCGGCCTTCCCACAGGGCTCCCGGCGGACTGCCGCGGGCGCTGGGAGAGCTTCGTGGAGGAGACGCTGTCGGAGGCCAACCGCAGGAACGCGGTGGACCTGGTGAGCAGGCCCGGCCTCCGGGCAGAGCTCTGCGGGCCCCGCGGTTCCGCCCGGCCTGGGCTCACGGGGCTGCCCATGCAGAGGCCTGGGGCAGCAGGGCGCCTGCTCACGCCTGCCCGCCCTGGTCGTTGCAGGTGAGCACACACCACCTTCACCCCTCGAGTGAGGACGAGGACATGGAGGGCGTCCTCCCCAGCGAGCTGTCCCTGCAGCAGGTGTGTGCGGCCAGGCCTCCGTGTCCCCACAGCGCCTCGCCCTGTGCGCCACCAGAGCAGCCAAGGGGCCCCCGGGCACTCTGCATCCACGGGACCCTTGGGGACGTGGTTGGCTCTGTGGACGTGGCCGCCTTGGGCGCCCACCCGAGCGGGCAGGAGCTGGGCTGTCTCTTATACACATCTAGATGTGTATAAGAGACAGGTGTGGGAGGGGGGCCAGTGTGGGAGGGGGGCCAGTGTGGGAGGTGGCTGGACAACAGAGTCCCCTCAGGCTCCGCCCACAGGGGACAGCCTGGGTGCATACTTCGTCCCCTGTCTCTGCAGGACCTGTTTTTTAAGTACACTTGGAATAACTTCCTGCACCTCCAAGTGGAGCTCTGCATCGCCGCCATCCTGTCCCACGCTGCCCGGGAGGACAGGGCCGCAGCCAGTGGGCCCGAGGGCGCGCTGGAGCCTCCACCCTCCAGCAGGGACCCAGCAACCCCCCAGCCTGCCAGCAGCCTCCCCGAGAGCAGCATGGTGACCCACGTAAGTCCAGCCGGGGCCGTGTGAGCTGCCGTGTGGCGCCTGTCTCTGCATCCTGTGGACCCTGAGGGCCACCCAGGCCATGTGCACAGGCGGTGCTGTGGGCCTGGTGTGTTCTCCTTAACCCTCACGTGATGTGGATGGGCTGCTCTGCTTTTAAAACCACGAGACAGGAGACCCCCGCGCTCGTGGGTGGAGGGTCTAGGAGGCGTGCCGAGGATCCCTGATGCTGCCTGAGTTGGCTCATCTGGGCTGTGGGGGCGAATGGCCCCCAGATGACGTGTCGCCGTGGCAGGAGTGCCCGGGGGAAGAGCAAACGTGCCTTGGTTCTCATGAGGGGGCTTTCTGGGGGCTGCAGGCCCTGCGTGGCCAACGCCAGGCTTGCAGGGGTTGGTCTAAGTGCTCCTTGGCGCTCCCTAAGGAGGAGAGGGGAAAGCAGAACAGGGCACGTGTGGTCCCCAAGCCAAGGAGCCCGGCGGTGCACACTGGGCCCCGGGAGTCAGCCATGCCGCCCCTCCCGCGGGTGAGGCGAGGCCGGGATGGGAGGGGCTGGGCAAGGGGCCCCTGGGTCTGTGGCCAGAGGCCTGGGAGAGAGTCCTGAGGGGCCACACCTACAGGCCTGACCTGGGCGATAGCCAAGGCAGCTTCGGTAGGGAGAGCGCCACGGGGCGAGGGGGCGGTGCTCGGGCCCTGGGCCCTCCCACATGGTGAGGCTGCATGTGGGTGCAGGTGTGACTGAGACCCGGCACAGATTCTGCAGGCGGGGGAGCTGCGAGGACTGGGAGCAGGGCAGCCCCGGGCCAGCGGCCTCCGCCCTGAACAGGGAAAACAGGGGCATGGCCAGCAGGAGGCAGCGGGGTGGAACGCGTGTCCCCTCGTGGATGGCCCCGGGGTGGCCCCTGCCTGGGGCTGTGGTGGGGGCCGTAGTGTTGGGCTCTGATGCCCGGTGTGCCCACAGGGAGCTCGGGGCTGATGTGTCCGCATGCTGCCTGCTGAGCCCACTCAGCCCGGGGGTGGGCGGACGGGGCCTGCTGCCCGCTGACCTGACCGCTGCTGCCTGTCCCCAGCTGTTCCAGAAGTGCTGCCTGGTCCAGAGGATCCTGGAGGCCTGGGAAGCCAACGACCACACTCAGTAAGAGCCCTGGGGCCTGCGTGGGGCTCAGGGATGCCACGGAGGGTCTGTTTCTGAGGACAGGTCCCACTGCTGGGGGAGCAGCTGTGCTGCTGGCGGGGCTGAGGCACAGGGCGGGCAGGCGGCGCAGCTGGGCCACGCTCAGGGTCCTGCTCCTTGAGGCCTGCTTGCCTGGTTCAGGGCCGCTTGCCTGGTCAGCAGCGGAGACCCCAGTCATGTGTTCCACACCGTCTCAGGTCCCCGTGCTGGTCTCCAGCCGCGGCGCTCACGGAAGCCTCAAACCCTGGGCAGAGCACCCAGGCCAGTTCCTGCCGCCTCTCTGTCCCTCTTGGCCTCTGGCCCCTTTGACCGGCTGGGGCCTCTCTCGAAAGAGCAGGTGGTGTCGCCCGCCGCTCAGAGGTCTTGACTGCCCGGGTCCCTGGTGGGGCTGCAGGGCCCCCTCCGCTCCCCCTCTGCCCTCCTGAGGGCTGCTCTGCATGGGGCTCTCTGTGACATCCGCTGGCTCATCCTTCCCGTCCTGCTGTGCTGGACCCACAGATCTGCGTCTGTCCTCACGGAGCCCCAGGCACGGTGGGGCCACCCCAGCTTCCACTGGGCCCAGGTGTGGTGGCTCGGGAGGCCTGTGCTGGGTCTCCTCCCGTGTTTCACGTGTCGGTGCACACATGTGTGTGCCTGTGTGGAGAAGTGGCTCAGTGCGGTTAGCCGAGGAGCCTCTGAGCCCCAGGAAGCAGCGGATAGGTGTGTGACGCCTCAGCCCGCTCTCCAGGCCTCCATCCTGGTCCGGCTCCGCCTCTGGCCAGCTCCTCCCGGTCCTGTGGCCCCCTTCCTCTGCCGGGGCCACCGAGTCAGCACCCTTGGCGTCCTCTCTGGCTGTCACTCGGCTGGGCAGAGAGCATGGGGCAGAGCAGGTGCCACCCCCGGGCACCCGAGCCTGTGCCTTCCCGTCCTCTGCTGTCAGCCGCCTGGGGCACAGATGAGAGGTTGAGAAGGGCTGTGTGGGCGTGCTGGTGGCTGCCAGCCAGGCCGGGGACAGCCGCCCCTGCTGCTGCCCACTGCTGGGTCCCCGGTTGGCCCTCAATCTCCCCGTGTCCCGGGACGCCCAAGGGCAGCTCTCGCAGCCCCGACCCAATGCTGGTGTGCCGGGCCTCCAGCTGTGCGAAGTTAAGAGTGGGGGCCGCTGGCGCCACACATGCAGCTAACGAGCTCTGTAGGGGGCAGGCCTGTGGGAGGCGGCGGCCGACGCTGGGCCACGTGGGGCCCGCCGACCTGATGCTCCCTCTCCTAGGGCGGCGGGCGGCATGAGGCGCGGGAACATGGGCCACCTCACCCGGATCGCCAACGCGGTGGCGCAGAACCTGGAGGGGGCACCCCTGCAGAGCCAGGTCAGCGAGATCTTCCGAGGTGAGCGCCTCCAGGCTCGGGCGTCGCTGCCCTCGGTGTCCCCTGCACTGCGGCCTTCAGCGGGTGGGACAGTCAGCTCGCCTCCCATGGGGTGACCTGCCCCGTGGGCCTGGGCCTGAGTTAGTTTCTTGCCGAGCCCTGCACCCTCGCCTGTGCTGTAGTAAGAGCAGCCCGGAGCCCTTTGGGGCCCTCTCATCGCGGTCTGTGGCCTCTCCACCTGGGGCTGCTGTGTGCCCCTTGTGTGTCCCGGACGCCACTCTGCAGCTCCCAGCACCGCATCCTGGGCTGAGATGGGGGCCTGAGGGGTTCAGATGGGAGAAGGTGGGCAGCCTGGCCTCTTGGGGAGGAGGACAGCACCTCCCAAGCAGTGGGTGCCAGCAGCGGTGAGCACTCGGGGCGACGGGGCTGAGTGCAGACGAGCCAGGCCCGAGGGCGGGGTTCTGAGGGCAGTGAGGGGCTGTGGCGCGGAGGCTGAGGACAGGGCCAGCCGGGGCAGGGGGCGCTGGGGAACGCTGAGCAGGCGCGCACCGTCTGGGCGCCCTGGCTGGCTGGGCGTGCCGCCTGGGGACCCTGAGCCCGCCAGGGCACGGGAAGCCGCCTTGCCGACGTGCAGCTGGTCGTTCATGTGCGTACGGCCTTGCCGTGCCCCGCCAGGTGCCTTCACGGTGCTCTCCACCATGGCCCTCACAGCCCAGGGACAGCTGTGAGCTAAGCAGCTGGGGGAGCCTCCTATACCAGTGAGGCGCTCAGTCCCTGGTGGGCTGGGTCAGCCCTTTCATGGAGGCGCGCACCCCCAACGGCCCTGTGCGGGGGGCAGGGGCGGGCGTCGGGGCCCGGTGCGCCCCGGGAACATCGCCTGTGGGCTCGGGCCTGTGAGGCCAGGATGGGCGCGCACTGCCGCAGGGTTCCAGAAACCAGGGGCTCAGTGCGCGGCCTTCCCACAGGGCTCCCGGCGGACTGCCGCGGGCGCTGGGAGAGCTTCGTGGAGGAGACGCTGTCGGAGGCCAACCGCAGGAACGCGGTGGACCTGGTGAGCAGGCCCGGCCTCCGGGCAGAGCTCTGCGGGCCCCGCGGTTCCGCCCGGCCTGGGCTCACGGGGCTGCCCATGCAGAGGCCTGGGGCAGCAGGGCGCCTGCTCACGCCTGCCCGCCCTGGTCGTTGCAGGTGAGCACACACCACCTTCACCCCTCGAGTGAGGACGAGGACATGGAGGGCGTCCTCCCCAGCGAGCTGTCCCTGCAGCAGGTGTGTGCGGCCAGGCCTCCGTGTCCCCACAGCGCCTCGCCCTGTGCGCCACCAGAGCAGCCAAGGGGCCCCCGGGCACTCTGCATCCACGGGACCCTTGGGGACGTGGTTGGCTCTGTGGACGTGGCCGCCTTGGGCGCCCACCCGAGCGGGCAGGAGCTGGGAGAAGCCGCTGAAGGCGTCTCCTGAGCGCAGCCGGCCCTGTCGTCCAGGCGTTCTCTGAGTACCAGGTCCAGCAGATGACAGCCACCTTCGTGGACCAGTTTGGCTTCAGCGACGAGGAGTTTGCTGAGCAGGACGACAGTGTCAAGTGAGCCAGCAGCCTGTGCCCGCCTCCCTCGTGCCCGCCGCGTCCTCGGTGCCTGTGGGCGGGAGCTGGGTGCCAGGTCCCCGGCCGGCGGTCAGCACTGCTCACACTGTCACGCCAGCTCCTCAGCTGAGCGCATGTGTGACCCCAGGGTCTCGGGATGTCCTCCGGGGAGGGCGGCAGGCAGGTGGCCCCTGGCTGTGAGCCTGCAGTGTGGCGCCCCCGCCCCCACCCCTCAGGTCCAGACGGGGCCGCCTCCCGCCCCTTCTGGTGGAGGTGACGGTGTCCCTGCTGCCCTTGCAGCGCCCCATTTGACAGGATCGCGGAGATCAGCTTCAGCGTCGATGCCGATGACGACAGCGTGAGTCCACGGGGTCTCTCAGAGGCGGCCAGGCTTTGTGGGCGCGAGGCCACGGGGCCCACGTGCACTTTCCCGCAGCCTGGCGCCGCGCTGTTTGAGGCCTGCTGCAGCGACCACATCCAGCCCTTTGACGAGGACGACGATCTCTGGGAGGCCGAGGAGACGCACCATGCGGCCCGCGTTAAGAGACAGCCCTAGCGCTCGGGGAGGGCAGACGACTTTTCTCTCCCCAGGTTCGGGGGCCCCCACACCTCAGAGCGCTGCCTGAAGGACGTCCCAGAGTGCCGAGGCCAGGGTACAGGCGAGGGCGTGGACGCAGCTCAGGCAGGCCCGCCGTGCGAGGGCAGCTCGGAAGGTAGGTGATGGGGCTGTGAGGGGGTTGGAGACGCAGAGACAAAGAGTCTGGTAACCCCACCCTGCAGCAGATGCCTTCAGCCCGACAGTCTCTGGGTAGAACCCCGGAGCCACCCTCCGGCCATGCTGTCCTGCCTGGGGTGGGCATCCCCGGGACTCTGGGGGAGGCACACCTGCCCCCCTGCTACGAAGCCTCCACGGTCAGCCACGCCTGGACCCCAGGGCAGGGCTGGTCGGTCTGCCTGCTGGATGAGGGCGTGGACATCCTGTCTCCCCTAGCAGGCTCCCCGTGGGCTGTGTTTGATGGGCCAGTGACTCCCATGGCCGCCAGCCCGGCCCCAGCAGTGGCGCTGGACGTGGGTTCCAGTGTGTGGGCAGCCGGCTCCCCCAGCACCTCTGCTCCAGAGGAGAAAGGCTGGGCCAAGTTCGCCGACTTCCAGCCTTTCTGTTGGTGAGGCGGGCGCTGTGGGGAGCGGGGGCCCCAGCTGCCTGAAGCCAGGTTTCCAGGCTCAGGCTGAGTGTCGGCCTCGTCCTCAGCTCTGAGTCGGGGCCGAGGTGCAGCTCCCCGGTGGACACTGGCAATGGCGATGCCCAGGCTGGCCTGAACCAGGGCCCAGAGAGAGCCCGTGAGTGGGGGCCACCTTGGGGCAGAGGAGTAGGGTGGGGTGGCTATGTCCCCCGGGTGATGGTGGGCCTGGAGCAGGTCTGTCGGCGGCCGGAGAGTCCACCTCCAGACAAGGCCCCCGGGCTGGCCCGCCGCCTCCCAGGAGCAGATGGCGGGGCGCACCGCGCCGCCTTGTGCTTGTCTTGGGGTCTGTGCAGGGCCCAGCCCTGAGCCCCGTCAGACAGACTTGGAAGCCACCAGGCTGAGTGGTGGCCCTGCCTGTGGGAGGACAGTTCTCTGCAGTTTATGTGAATTCATAGACACACACGTGTGCACGTTATACGGGCACAGTAGTGGGTGGGGGACAGGTGTGTCCCTGGGTTGTGGGCTGAAGTTCCTGCACGCTCCACACCGGCTCTCTCCTCACCTGGCATTGCTGGCCCCGTCTTGCAGTTGGTGGCTGGAGCACAGGTGTCCCCAGGAAGGCACCCCTGGTGGCCACCAGCAGCCGCGAGGATGAGCAGAAGGCGGCTGCTGCCTCGGAGGCTGTTGGTGTGGGTCCCAGCCAGAAGGCCTCCCCGTTGTCCGTGTTGGCCCCCAGGTGAGTAGGCAGGGTGGGCGGCAGGGGTCTTCCGGGGGCGTGCAGAGCCCTGGACCTGTGCTCCCTCTCCTGACGACCCTGTGATTTCTCAGAGGCCAGCTCTGGACAGGAGGGACCCTCCTTCCTCTAAGGGGAAGCCACGGGTGGTCACTGAGGTAGCGAAGGGCCAGCCCACCCCAGGCCTCGCTGGAGAGGATGGCCAGGCTTCGGGGGTCCTGGGGGGTGGGGGGAGCTCTGGAGCTGCTGCCGTCCTGGGGGTGGGCGCCCAGTCCAGAGTCACACCCATCGCCAGGTGCCTCACACACACACGTCTCTTTCTGGACCGGTAGGACGAGGGTGTCTGGGGCTCTTCTTTGGCCCAGGCCCTGACGGGGGTGCTCTCCCCGCAAGCTCAGCCCTGCAACCACTCAATGCGCAGGGCAGGCCTGCGGCCTGTGGGACCCCCTGTGGACAGAGGCTCCAGGCTGGGCAGGAGGCAAGAGCCGTGTGCTGAGACAGGACGCGGGCAGCAGGGCTCTGGGCCGAGGGAGAAGCAGAGCTGAGTCCGCGTGAGGGGCGCCAGGCGGGCAGGGAGGACACGGCTGCTCCCGGCTCCCACGCCCCCTCGGAGCCTCCCTCTCAGTTCTGGGCTCAGCCTGTCCGTGGGGCTCAGCTCTGCCTCAGCACACACTAGCTCCTGGGACCCAGGGGACACCGACCCCGCTGGATGGTGCGAGGCTCACCCGTGGGCACAGCCGGGAGGGAGCAGGTGCCTGTCAGGAGGGCCTGGTTCTCACCGAGCCGCCCAGGGAGACCCGCGTCTCAGCTTCTTCCCTTCCTGACCCGCGCCCCGCCCTGTTTCACCCGAAACCCACCCGGCAGTGTTCTGAAAGCAAGTCCTTTGGTTTGGGGGTGCACTCTGGGCCGTTGTGGGTAACGAGCCAAGCTTGTCTGTAGGCTCCACCCGCCCTTGCTGCCTCCCCGGAGTCCTCGTGAGGCAGCGGGTGATGCCATGTAGCAGGAGCGGGTGTGGCTGCTGGGTGCTGTGGGTGCCCCTGGGTCCCAGGCCGCCCTCCTGTGCGCCCCGTCTCCAGGGGTGGGTGGGCACATTCTGGGCAGATGAGGCCTGTGGCTGTCCAGGGAGTGGGCCTGGGCCACATGGCCCACAGACGGGAGCGGGCTGTGAGGGTGCCTGAGGGGCGTTCCAGCGCAGGCGGGGCCTGTGGGGCGCTGGGATGGGCAGTCCCGGGTGAGCGCTCCTGGCAGGTGGTGCCGCTTGGTGGGCTGTGGGGGGTGGGGTGGGGTCTCTGGAGTGTTTGGAACTTAGGGCGGCAGAGCGGGGCCCGGGTAACCAGAGCCCATCTGCTGCCCAGGGTTGACTGTGGCCCTAGCTCACCGCCCGGCCTGGTGCCCCTGGACCCTGCCGAGGTACCCGCCGGCCCCGCTGAGGCCACCGTGGTGGGCCCCACGCCCCGGGCCGCCACCCTCGCGCTGGCCGTGGCCGCCCCCCCAGGTCCCATGGTGGCCGTCACCACTGCAGCCCCCGAAGTCCCAGCTGTTTCCATGGTGGCTGCCCTGGGGACAGTGACGAGAGACAGGTGAGCTGGTCAGGCCAGGAGAGGGGCCGGGGGAGCCTGGGCAGGGGACCCCAGCCCTGAGTGACCCCCC
>SJYC01052488.1:0-18873 GCA_006408675.1 Madoqua kirkii | reverse complement strand
TACGCCACTGCTGCGCAGTCTTGGCCTCCAGCCCAGAAAAGCACCTGGTGATGCAGTCTGTCTTTTTAATTTAATTTAATTTAAGTTTAAAATAAATGCTGCATTGGTAAAGCTGGCACTTGGAACCAGCCGGACAGCCCCGCCTGCATTTCTCCTGCCTGACCCCGACTGGGCAGCCACGGGGGTCCAGCCCCGCACACAGCAATAAGGCCTTGGCCGTGGCTCTGCCTGTGGGAGCCCGGGTCCGCGACCCCAGAGGCCCGAGGGCCAGGCCAGACTCCACAGGCTCCCTGCCTGTTTTTTACCATTTTTCTTAGTAGATGCAGGAAGAGCCACGTGTTTGCACTTTTTATCTAGCACAGGAGAGGGTCTCCGAGGCTCTGGGGTCAGATGTGGGGCTGGAGCAGGGCTGGCCAGACGGGGCCCTAGCTGCCCAGAGCTGGGAGCGGGCCGTGCCAGGCTGCAAATGACTGCCTTAAAACACAAGCCCCCTGTGGCCTGGCAGGGTGTCTGAGCCTCCCGCAGTGTGCGCTGGGGGTGTGGGCCACGGGCGGGGCAGGGTGCGCCCAGCAGTGCTGGGGGCCACCGAGCTGTCTGGGGGGGGTCTGCAGGGTCGGCACACATGACCTGACGATCTGACGGCACTCAGACCCTTGCCTCCAATAAAGGTTGTTACTCTCACCTACAGACCTCGTGTCTCGCGTGGTGTTCAGCTGCAGGCCCTCCACTGCCCCAGGCCCGTCGGAGTCAGCGCCAAGAGCAGCTCCGCCTGGAGCTGAGCGCTGGGCAGGGCCCCAGCCCGGTGGCTGTCCCTGGGCCGGGAGCACCCCTCCCACGGTGGGTGCTGCTGCCGCAGGGTGGCAGCACCTCTGCCACGGTGGTTACCCCACCGTGCTGTGCTCTCCACCCAGGACCTCTCGAGGGGGGCCTGGCCTCCACAGTGCCACACTCCACCTCCCATCTGCTGCCACCCTGACACTGGTTGGCACCCATTGCAAGGAGACCCAGTCCAGGTGACACCCACATTTGGATGGAGAGTAACCCCTATTACAGCCAAGAACAGGGCAGTGGGGGTGCTCAGGGCCCGAAGGCAGGACTCACGAGATTAACAGACGGGCATTTGGACAGAGTTCCTGGCACGGATGCCATCAGGGCGCTGTGCCCCGCCACCCTACATCTTCCTGAGCATCCCTGCCCTCTCGAACACCCACCCTCCTGGCGCCCCCCTAGCCCGGGTACTCTCATCTGGCCAGGGGCAGGGAGTCTGCACCATCCTTACCACCCCCAGCCCTCTGGACACAGGGCAGCTTCCCTGGGGGAGGGAGGTCCCCTCCTCTACCAGCCCTGGGGTTGCCTGAGGCCTGGTGGGAAGCAGACTCACAAACAAGGCCCTGATGGTGCCCCCCCCACCCGCTGGGGCCTGGGTACAGGGTGGGGAGAGCAGGCGGAACAGACGCAGGCACGCGGTGTCGTTAGCTCTTTATAGACTCGTTCTAGGAAGAGGGCGCCTGGGGCTGGCCGGCCGGGGCCAGCGCGCAGACGGGTGGGGGGACTATTTACAGGCCCACCGCGAGGGCTGTACCGTGCTGCTCCCGGCGGGCACTCAGCCAGGCCTCCAGGGAGCTGGAGCTGGAGCTGGCGGGGCGGGGCCTGTCTCTTATACACATCTAGATGTGTATAAGAGACAGTCGTGAGGCAGCGGGTGATGCCATGTAGCAGGAGCGGGTGTGGCTGCTGGGTGCTGTGGGTGCCCCTGGGTCCCAGGCCGCCCTCCTGTGCGCCCCGTCTCCAGGGGTGGGTGGGCACATTCTGGGCAGATGAGGCCTGTGGCTGTCCAGGGAGTGGGCCTGGGCCACATGGCCCACAGACGGGAGCGGGCTGTGAGGGTGCCTGAGGGGCGTTCCAGCGCAGGCGGGGCCTGTGGGGCGCTGGGATGGGCAGTCCCGGGTGAGCGCTCCTGGCAGGTGGTGCCGCTTGGTGGGCTGTGGGGGGTGGGGTGGGGTCTCTGGAGTGTTTGGAACTTAGGGCGGCAGAGCGGGGCCCGGGTAACCAGAGCCCATCTGCTGCCCAGGGTTGACTGTGGCCCTAGCTCACCGCCTTACTGTCGAAGGTGGAGGCTGTAAACATGGCCAGGGGGCCCTGCCCACCCCTAGTGGTCGTAACTGGACGCAGGGCTGCGGGGCAGGGCCGCGCTCAGGCGTCCGACAGGCAGCTCTGGATCTGGTCCACCCACTGCTGGGCCGACGGCACGTCCTGGGCACAGAAGTTGTAGACACGACGCGTCGTCTTCACCTGCGGACAAAGGACGCTGACTCTTGGCCCTCCCGGGAGCAGCTGCCCCATCCACCCCCACCGCAGCTCACGTCAAAGAAAGCCTTCTCGTCCACGGTCTTGGGGGCGCCCATGGCGGGCGTGCCCGGTGCCACAGTCTCCACCTCGGCCAGGTCGATGACGCCCTTGCACTCCGTGTCAGCGCGGTGGTCGTAGTAGCGCAGCTGGGGAGGCACAGGAGTCAGGGCGGGGCGCCCCGATGCCCCACCCACCCGGCGCCCAACACTCACCTGGTGCTTCGTCTTGTCCAGCACAAACCAGCGGGCCTTCCAGGGCTTCATGAAGGCCCCTTTCTTGTACAGGGTGCCCTCGTAGGACCTGTGTTTGCAGCAGGATTGGGCAGACCACCTCAGGGCCCAGCCCTGGTGCCCTCTGCACCCCTGCCAGGGCTGGCAGCAAAACCCAGGCGCTCACCCCCAAGCCAACCTGAGCCCGGAGCCCTGGTCCCCAGACAGACAATTGCGAGGGCCTTGCCAGGGCCTCAGGGCAACAATGTCCCACGCACAGCAGGCCCCAAAAAGCGGACCCGTCTCCAACAACTGTGGCCACGCGGCCCCTGGGCCCAGAAAGGGGGTGCAGCCCGCAGAGCCCATGCCAACCTCAGCTGCCCCTTCCCTCTCTGGCTGAGGCCACCAGCTCCACACCCCAACCTGCTTCTTCCCAGCACTGGTCAGCTCAAGTAGAGGCCACCGGCAGGGCCTCCCCCACCAATCAGTCCTGAAAAATCCCTGCAAGCCCCGCGAAGGCGCCCCCTGAGGGTGCCTGCCACACACGTCGGGGCTGCCGCAGACCTGTTCTCACTCTCTGCCGTCTGGAACTGGCTGTAGAGGGCGCTGGTGCTGCGGCGGGCGGCCTGCCGCGAGCTGGATGCAGTGGAGCCGCTGCTCTGGTCACTGTCCAGGCTGAGGCTCAGCGTGGAGCCCACAGGGCCCTCCTGCAGGTACACACCCAGCGAGCGGCGGTGGTGGGGCACGCTGGACACCAGCAAGGAGCCAGGGGTGCCCTGCAGGCAGCAGGGGGCCTGGGTCAGGGGGGCCTCCCCGCGCCCTGGCGGCAGGCCTGCCCCCGCCCCCCACACATGCCCCACTCACTCGGCCGTCTGGCCGGCCCTCGAGGCGCTGGGCTGCCTTCACCCGATCCCAGGCGTCCTTCCAGCGCTCGGGGGGTCGGCCCAGCTCAGTCTCCAGTCGCTGCATCTCCTGTGGGGGGGAACCAGTGACGTGAAAGATTCTGCAGAAGGGCACGTGTGAATACAAAAGGATAAAGACCACAGAAAGGAGACGGAGAAGAGATGCAACTCTGTGTGGGACTGTCACCCCGAGGAAGGTGCACAAGGGCGAGGGGCTGGACAAAACTCGCACTTGGAGAAAATGACTAGAGAGAGACATCAAACGTGTAATCAAAATGCCACAAACCCCAAAGAGGGTAAGCTGAGCATATACACCCACAGAAAAACTTCTGAAAGTTACTACAATGACTTCTGAAAGAGAAAATTCCAAAACGAGCCAGGAAAAAAGCTATCTTCAAAAGAGCAACAGGGCGCTGGCTGGCACACAGGCACGTGGACCTGAGTGGTTACGGGGCCGTGCTGCGGCCTGAGGCCCAAGAGGGTCACGCGGGAGCCTGAGCGGGCGGGGCAGAGGCAGGGGGTGGGGGCAGCAGGAGCTTGACCCTCTCCCCACAGACACCCCTCACCCCGGGCAGCTCTAGCCAAGAGCAACCGCCACGTGTGCAGCAAGATCCTGCGAGGCCTGGCAGAGAGCAGCTACTCAAAAGCTGTGAGCTACATCCGGACACTGGAGGCCACACAGCCTGGGGAGATGCAGAATCCATGGGGATACCCTGCTGCTGACACAGACCTGCTGAAAAAGACCATGTCCGTGGAGCCTGGAGGAAAGTCTTCTCTATGAGAAGCAACCCCACGTCTGAGGATCGGTGGCTGCGCGGGCGCAGGAAGGCTGAGAGGAGCTACTCCATGTGCAAGGGCAGGAGGGGAGGCCGTGAAGAGAGACCCCACGTCCACAGTAAGAGAAACCCCAGTAAGACAGCAGGCACCGAGAGAGGGCCTCGGATGGCAGACAGAAACCACAGTCACAGACAACCAGCCAACCTGATCACACAGACCACAGCTTGTCTAACTCAATGAAACCAAGCCATGCCCGTGGGGCCACCCTAGACGGGAGGGCATGGTGGAGAGGGCTGACAGAATGTGGTCCACTGGAGAAGGGAATGGCAACCCACTTCAGTATTCTTGCCTTGAGAACCCCATGAACAGTATGAAAAGGCAAAATGATAGGACACTGAAAGAGGAACTACTCAGGCCAGTAGGTGCCCAACATGCTACTGGAGATCAGTAGAGAAATAACTCCAGAAAGAATGAAGGGATGGAGCCAAAGCAAAAACAATACCCAGCTGTGGATGTGACTGTGATAGAAGCAAGGTCCGATGCTGTAAAGAGCAATATTCCATAGGAACCTGGAATGTCAGGTCCATGAATCAAGGCAAATTGGAAGTGGTCAAACAGGAGATGGCAAGAGTGAACGTTGACATTCTAGGAATCAGTGAACTAAAATGGACTGGAATGGGTGAATTTAACTCAGATGAACATTGTATCTACTACTGTGGGCAGGAATCCCTCAGAAGAAATGGAGTAGCCATCATGGTCAACAGAAGAGTCCAAAATGCAGGACTTGGATGCAATCTCAACAATGACAGAATGATCTCTGTTCATTTCCAAGGCAAACCATTCAATATCACAGTAATCCAAGTCTATGCCCCAACCAGTAATAGCCAAAGCAAAAACAATACCCAGCTGTGGATGTGACTGGTGATAAAACCAAGGTCTGATGCTGTAAAGAGCAATATTGCATAGGAACCTGGAATGTCAGGTCCATGAATCAAGGCAAATTCGAAGTGGTCAAAGAGATGCCATCAAGAGATGGCAAGAGTGAACGTTGACATTCTAGGAATCAGCGAACTAAAATGGACTGGAATGGGTGAATTGAACTCAGATGACCATTATATCTACTACTGTGGGCAGGAATCCCTCAGAAGAAATGGAGTAGCCATCTTGGTCAACAAAAGAGTCCAAAATGCAGTTCTTGGATGCAATCTCAAAAACGACGGAATGATCTCTGTTCGTTTCCAAGGCAAACCATTCAGTATCACAGTTATCCAAGTCTATGCCCCAAAGTTGAACGGTTCTATGAAGACCTACAAGACCTTTTAGAACTAACACCCAAAAAAGATGTCCTTTGCATTATAGGGTACTGGAATGCTAAAGGAAGTCAAGAAACACCTGGAGCAACAGGCAAATTTGGCCTTGGAATGTGAAATGAAGCAGGGCAACGACTAATAGAGTTTTGCCAAGAAAATGCACTGGTCATAGCAAACACCCTCTTCCAACAACACAAGAGAAGACTCTACACAAAGACATCACTAGATGGTCAACAACGGAATCAGATTGATTATATTCTTTGCAGCCAAAGATGGAGAAGCTCTATACAGTCAACAAAAACAAGACCAGGAGCTGACTGTGCCTCAGATCATAAACTCCTTATTGCCAAATTCAGACTTAAATTGAAGAAAGTAGGGAAAACCACTAGACCATTCAGTTACGACCTAAATCAATAAAGCAGAGTACTGTGATTAAAAAAAAAAAAATTCATAGCAGAATAGGAGAGGGGTTAGAAAAAATTTAGTATTTCTCTAATAGTAAAGGTTGACAAGATACCCTAATATTTGTGTTATCCAAATTTCCAGCAGTTTCAAAGATATGCAGGCAAGAACAGTGGAGTCAGTTGTCATTTCCTTCTCCAGGGCATCTTCCCAAACCAGGGATCAAACCCATGTGGTCTGCATTAAAGGTGGGTTCTTTACTGCTGAGCCTGGGGGTTGCCCAGTCTCTCTTTTACCACCCTATTTACTTCCTGTCTCCTATGACCCAGTCTCCCCAGGAGCCAGGGTAACCTTTTGAAAATGTAAATTACATGATTACACTCCCCTCCATCTAATGGCTCTGCATTGCCCAGAGACTGATCTTAGAAGTAGGAAAGGCAGGAGGGAATCTCACTCATTACAAAAAAAAAAAAAACAAAACCCGTGAATGTGAAAAATACCCACTGCATTCTTTTTGCCAGTACCACATAGACAAGCCTCAAGTTCTACTCATTAATTTTTGAAAAATCTAAGTAATCATCACACCCAGCAGATAGCATATCTCAGGTAGGATGAGTCGTGCATGCTCAAGCTGTGATTATGCAAGTGTGAGCATCAGCAGTGATAAAAGAATCCAAGAGACTCTCCAGGCAAGAAACTGGAGTGAGCTGCCATTTCCTCCTCCAGGGGATTTTCCTGACCCAGGGATCAAACCTACAACTTCTGCATCGGCAGGTGGATTCTTTATCACTGAGCCACCAAGGAAGCCCAATTATATCATTTATAAAAATAAATAGCCTTACCATCATAGTCCTACTTTTTAATGAGTGCTTATACACCCATATCCATTAAAGCTCCTGCAAACATACAATCAACCTGTGTTACCTTCCAACTTTAAGATAAAGTTTTAAATGTTTATCACCACCACCGATTTGCTTCTTTACAACCAGAAACCTACTCTGCATGAAGAACCCTCTGTGTTTAGTGCAGCACAGAGACTCTATTCTGCACACATCGACAAAGTCGTTACTGAATATTTCTCATATGCAATTCAGTATATACAACCAAGTTTAAATTGTCATTTTTCCTGATTATTTAAATATAAAAGATCGACAGAAAAGAATCTGATAAAATGTCCACAAGCTGACATTATCTAATATTAAAAACAAGCATAGGATATTCTCTCAGGGAAATCACACATAATACATAGTTGTTGTTTTTCTTTTCCTTGGAACATTTATATGCATATCTATATATCTTTAATCACTAAAAAGAAGTTATTTTGAAAATGATAATAGTAAAATATGATCCCAGGATGGAACAGTTACTGAGATAGCAAATGCTTTACATCACGGAAGACGTACCTTTGGTATCCCTTGGGTAGTATTTTACACAGTCATCACTGCATTTAAAAAGTCATCAGTTGTTTTATTACATTTATTTTAATAAAAGTGATGTAAATCACCGGATTGCTTTGAGTTTGAAAGGTAATTTCTCACTTCTGCTGGAACCTAGCTGGGGACGAGGAGCCCTGCTGGTATGGCTTCTGCGGACTATTCCTTCAGGTAAATTAAACAGTCACTCACTACACACACACACAGGAACCCTCACTTGCCGTATCAGTCTTTTATGCAGGAGATATCACTTCATGCGCAACAGATCTCTGCAGCGGGACTGAAAGGACATGATGAGGTATGACGAAGAGGCACAGGGACCTGGGTCAGCCCACAGAGGGTTCGATTTTTCCAAGGAAGAGTATTCTGATACAAAGTATTTTGTCCCTTGTAATATTAAAGACTGAAATCTGCCAAAACAACAGTCAGTACAAAATTCGGCATTATATGTTCAATAAACGTACTTTTTTTTTTTCTTACTCAGTCCAAAAACAGCGGGGTCCAAGCAGTTAGGTACATTCGAGCATTCTATTTTCTTTTTTTAATTGTAATTGAAATTCTGTCGGTTGAACAGAAATAGAAACATGCCTTTTTTATGAATGGATTCCTGCCACAGCACGTGTTCAGAATTTGGAATGCAATTTTCCACGAGGATGGCAGATGCTCTCCCTTAAGTAAGAGGGAGGACAAATCTAGTAACTGTCAAATCTCTGCATTTTCTTAAAAGCAGGCACTCATCTGGACCAAATACTCACAGGCAAGTTTTGCTAGGGAACCAAGGACAACCATTCTTGGGGGGCAGGGGGGAGTGGAGGAAGAACATCCAAATTCTGAATTCTCAATTTCCTGTTTATGATTAAAAAGCTGCATGTGCTCCCTTTCCAACGCTAAGTACTTTCTCACCTCCTTGTTTATGTGAGGGCCTCCCTGGTGGCTCAGATGATAAAGAATCTGCCTGCAGTGCAGGAGATTTGGGTTCAATCCTAGGTCAGGAATATCTCCTGGAGAAGGGAAGGGCAACCCACTCTAGTATTCTTGCCTAGAGAATCCCCCTGGACAGAAGAGCCTGGCTGGCTAACAGTCCATGGGGTCACAAAGAGTCGGACATGACTGAGTGACTCACACGTTCATTTTCACTTATTTATATCCAACACTGAAATTTTCATTCATTTGGGAAGAAGAGTAATTTCATGAAGACCAAAAAGTTTATTCAGTTCAATTCAGTCACTCAGTCGTGTCCTACTCTTTGTGACACCATGAACTGCAGCATGCCAGGCCTCCCTGTCCATCACCAACTCCCAGAGTTTACTCAAACTCATGTCCATTGAGTCAGTGATGTCATCTAACCATCTCATCCTTTGTTGTCCCCTTCTCCTCCTTCCTTCAATCTTTCCCAACATCAGAGTCTTTTCAAATGGGTCAGCTCTTTGTATCAGGTGGCCAAAATATTGGAATTTCAGCTTCAACATCAGTCCTTCCAATGAACACCCTGGACTGATCTCCTTTAGGATGGACTGGTTGGATCTCCTTGCAGTCCAAGGGTCCACTAATAATATTTTCATGATTTTTCCCATTAAAGTTTTTCATTAAAGAAACAGTGACAGACTTTATTTTCTTGTGCTTGAAAATCACTGCGGATGATGACTGTGGCCATGAAACTAAAAGGTGCTTGCTCCTTGGGAAAAAAAGGTATGACAAATCTAGACAATGTATTAAAAAGCAGAGACATTACTTTGCTGACAAAGGTCCACAGAGTCAAGGCGATGGTTTGTCATGTATGGATGTGAGAGTTGGACCATAAAGAAGGGTGAGAGCCAAAGAATTGATGCTTTTGAACTGTGGTGTTGGAGAAGACTCCTGAGAGTCCCTTGGATTGCAAGGAGATCAAGCCAGTCCATCCTAAAGGAAATCAGCCCTGAATATTCAATAGAAGGACTGATGCTGAAGCTGAAACTCTGATACTTTGGCCACCTGATGGGAAGAGCTGACTCATTGGAAAAGACCCTAATGCTGGGAAAGACTGCAGGCAGGAGGAGAAGGGGACAACAGGATGAGATGGTTGGATGGCATCACCAATGCAATGGCCATGAGTCTGAACAAGCTTTGGGAGATGCTTAAGGACAGGGAAGCCTGGCGTGCTGCCCTCCATGGGGTTGCAAAGTCAGACACAACTGACTGAGTGACTGAATAACAACAACACAGAAAGAAACAGCAATTTCAGATTTCAATTGCACACTGTTTCTTTTTGTTGCTTAATTTAATATCACTCTTTCCTTTGAAGGATCGAAAGCTGACACATTTGTGTTACTTACTAATTGCATCCCCAGGGCTTACTGAGACACACTGGCACAAATACAAATTGCAGCAGAAATACACCTGTCCCGCCTTATACACATATTCTAGAGATACATTCACCACAGTCTTTTAAAATAGAGCTTCTTTATTTTACTTGCTGGAAAAAACTGTGATGCCAGGATTGCAGACATACATGCCAACTATAGCACACTGCACCAAAAAAAGTCTACATAAGACGCAATCTGTTTCCCTTTCTCACAGTTTTCAAATGATTTAGACATTAAGGCTCTTATGTATAATATCTTCAAACATAGAAAATGTAGATAATTAAGAGTGAATAGGAAATCAGATGCAACGTGTGGTTAAGGTTCTGCATATTGTTCACAGACTGATGTACGTACGTAAAGAGATCATACCAACCAAGCCTGCCACCTTGGGTGTGGGTGCTGCTATTAATCCCATTGTTAATGGGACCCTCATCCTACCCTCCAGCCCTGGACTGGAGCTCTCTAGGCTCCTCTGACCATGGGGTTTTCCAGGCAAGAATACTGGAATGGGCTGCCATTTCCTTCTCCAGGTACTAAGTTCCAAATTGGTGGCCCTGAGGCTGAAACTATCCAGCTTTTGGTGATATCTGACCCACAGCCACGATGGAAGAATGACATGCCTCAAATGAGTACTGTCTCTTGAAAATCGTATGTAACAGAAAGAGATGGAATTTCTGATAATTAAAAAGTAACAGATTACACAGAACACAGCAATTTCTCAATGAAAATAAGCCTCAGCGAAGGCAACGTACAGGCTGATTGGAGCCTTATGTGCAGGATACCACTGTATATTTATGCTGTGTTAGGGAAACAGCGCAGAAAGGCCGAGGAAAAGTGTTCACTACATGTCAATATGCTAAACATCACAGCAAGTATGTAAATGGATTAGGATTCTTAGAGGAATCTATCTAGCACAGCAATATGTAACAAATTAAAGTGGAAGAATGAAAATGTCACTATCGTCACTTTTCTCACAGCTTCCCTTACTAAAAATGGGTTATGTCATTTCTTATTACCACCCAAGTTTCCCGAGATGAAAATATTGTTAATACGGTCTGGGGAGGGATGGAAATCAAGCTTAAGCATAAGAATTTAGTTACACAAAGTATACTTTTACTTAAAAAAAAAAAGCAGGAAACATTTTAGCTGGAAGGTTTCTTGGAGCTTCTGTTACATTGCTGACTGCATATTCTAGAAATAATGCTAGGCTCAATTAGCAGCATGTGATTCACCTTTTCAGCTAAGTCACACTTTCAGCTAAAATGTCAACAGAAGAGAATTTCCCTTAAAATATACAGAGGTTCTCACACTTGCTTGAGTCAGAGTACTTGTGTCTCAGGGCTCTCTGCAGTTATTGTTACATCTAATGTCACCATCGGTATTAAGGATTTCACCAAGTACACATGATAACAATATTATTTCCAATCACAATTACAAGCATGCACATCAAGAAAAGCAGAGAGCAATGCATTTAAGCACAACGTATCTCTTCAATGCTGTCCTGCAATATTTGCTTACATCTGTTTCCCTGTTTATCCCTAACTAACTTTCACAACAGACGAAGCTAGGTTTAAGAACAATTACAGGGTAAAATCGTTAAATTTGGGGATATACTCTTTATTTTTCCTGAAAAACTAGGGGACCACTGCAATTATTCAGCTCTAATGGTGAATATCAGCCCAGTTCACCACACTGTGCCCAGGGGTCTGAAATATTGGCAAGTCATAGTCTTTGCCCTTGATGTATGTATAGACTGGTAGAGGTGACACAGTCACTGAATTTATAAATATGTTTCTCAGGCCAAGCAAGAGTGGCATGTGAGTTTGAAAGAAAAGTGGAATTGGTGCTCTAGGAAGCAGTGCAACCAAGGCAAGGAGGCATTAAAGGGAACACTGTGTGAGGGAAGACAGCTGATGGCTTTTCATCTTTAGACTGTGGAAGTTCAAGGCTGGGAGTGATTAGAAGCTAGAGGGCTGTAGATGACAGGGTTAACGATTATGAACAGGAAGTTAAGGCAAAAACACTTATGGCTTGAGGCATTACATGGTTAGACTGCTCTTCTGCTTTTGAAACTTAACCTAAAAATTAAAATACCAGAAAGTGAACATTTATATTTATAGTAATCCTCCAAGCCAAATTTAAATGAATTTTTAAGTGGACAGAGCAAAAATACAAAATGTAGTGTAATAATTAGATAAAATAAGTTTTGTTTAATTAAATCCATTTGGGAAGTATATGCAGTTAATAAAACACATTTCCAATTTGCAATATAGTATTAAAGGCCTATTTGTTAGTCTGATTTTATTTACCAAGCACAACTGAAGGAGTGGAATGGACCAACAAAGGTGAATTCTTCTGAACAACTAGAAAAGTTTCTATATTAAATGAAAAAGAAAAAAGGAAAGCAATGAATACTATATTCAGGAAGCTTTGACAGTTTATTTTGCTTCTAATAGTCTGGGAGAACGCCAAAACCTCTTAAATTTCCCAAGACATAATAATATAGTACTTGTAAAACTTGAAGAAATATAGTTAGGAAAAAAAAGTGTAAGTATTGATAAAGCAAATTATTAACCTCAGTGTGAAGAGAAAACAACAGCCTTTGGAGTAAACTGGTTATAGACCAAATTACAGGTTGCAGTCATCCAAAAAATTTTAGTAATTTATTTTTTAACTTTAATCCATTTTCTCCTCCTAGCCACATCTCTAATTTTAAGTTTTCAGTTTTTTTGCTCTTTTCTATTACGAACTTACTAAATAAGTAAACCAACAAACTGTAAGCCTTGACTTTAGGGGGTAAATGAAGGTAAGGAGCTCGGCTTTCTGGACTCAGAAAACACCTAGTCCCATGAAATGGCACTGCTTGCTAAGAGTCTGGGCCCCACGTGACCGTCAAGAAGGGTCCTCAGGAGGAGAGTTCCAGGGTACTTGGGACTGGGTAGATACACCATTTGATACCACATGTTCCCCCGGGAATTTACTCCGGAAGCTTTACCCTTAGGAAGCTGACTCTCTGCACTAAAGAGGTGGAGCGCTACGGCAGGAGCCAGCCCTCCCTGCCAGTGACCGATGCCCCTCTATCTGCTGTACGTGGTCCTCTGACCTTCCAGGCTCTCGACATCTACTATGTCACGTAATCAGGCTTTGACTTGTGTCCCTCGGCTCAAAGTAACCCTCCATGAGGTTTCCACCTCTGCAGCCTGGCCAGGTGTCAGCCTGCCCACCAGCAGGGCTCCCAGCGCCTCTTGCTTCCTGCTCTGAGAGTGCCTGGCTGCGGCCATGCAAAGATGAGGTCCCGTCCATCTCCACTGGACAGAACAGGGGTCTTTTACCTCAGATTCAACCCAACTCCAATGTCAGTATTCAAAGTTATATTATTTGAAATTATCACTTACTGGAACACTCTTCACTCATATTCAGTGAATTTGCATTTATTTGGTGCCTACCATGTACCAGGAATTCCAACCAGAGTTGAAGATAGTGATCAGATACACACGGATCCTCAAAGACTAAGGGACTTTAAATCTAAAAAGTGAGCCACAAATGTAAATAAGTGGATAAGAGAAAATGTCACGTAGTGGAAATACGTATGAGACTATAGTGGAGAAAGGAGTCAATTCCTTCTGAGTGGGCGGGGTGAGAAGGGAGAAGTGCTCAAAGACCGCAAGTGTCTTCATAGATAGAGCTATCGTAAGTCCTAGTCACACCGCTGGTTCTCAAATGTTTTATCAATTGCAATCTTGCAGGGAGCTTTAAAGTCTGATGAGCAGGCTGTAGGCCAAAGCAATTAAACCAGAATCTCTGGAGGCAGAATACAGGCATTAATATATATTTTTAAGTCCCCCCCCAAAATTACAATGTGTGGAAAAGTCTGAGAAGCACTGAACAAGATCATTGCTTCTTTGATAAGATAATCTCACACGAATTTTAACTCTAGACACAGCACAGTGTTCACGGTAGATTCTTAATATATAGTCAGCAGCTGAATACACAATTGAATGAAAGAATTATTTTACTAAATGAAAAGACACAAAGCAGTATTTCATGTTATCTGAATGATTGTTTATACCATATTTCAGATAGTATATTACCAATAATGCTTTAAAATTAGAAACTGTATTTATGAATAGATATGTATATCAGAAGAAAATCATAATAGCTAAATCTTGCCATATTCCTATGCTGATATTTTGAACAGAGATGTTCATTAGATGTTGTAAACGCATATAAGCTGAGTTAATGCACAGCTGTATGAACTTGCTCCTTTTAAAACATACTTTCATATGCCTAGAGCCTCAGATGCAGTCTCAGCGGAATGAACTATCCATTATCTTGAGAACATGGGTCAATGCTACCTTCACGGTGAGCTAATCAGCCAGTAGCCTCACTAGATGAAACTTACCAGAATTTTCATTACAAGATATAGAAAGTAAAATGTTTAATATTAACATGGGCATTTATGATTAAATTAAGTGTGTATATATATATATACATATAAATGTAGAGAAATTTATATACACACATATGCCTACATATACCTCATTGTAGATTACTTAGAATTATTTCATAATAGATTAACAAATTTAAATAATAAGAAATGCAATGATTCTCTCTTTAATAGTAGCTACAGCATTTAGTGGCTTCCCAGATGGTACAAGAGGTAAAGGACCTGTGTGCCAATGCAGGAGATATCAGAGACACAGTCTTGATCCCTGGGTCAGGAAGATCCCCTGGAGAAGGGAATGGTGACCCACTCCAGTATTCTTGCCTGGAGAATCCCATAGACAGAGGAGCCTGTCAGCCTACAGTCCATGGGGTCTCAAAGAGTTGGATGGGACTGAAGTGACTTAGCATGTATGCACATACTGAATTTAGTTTGAGTTTTTGTTCTAACTTTAAACTTACTATCAAATAAAGTACTTGAGAAAACACACCTATATAATTTGAATAATTCACAACAGTTCATTACAAGCAAAGAGCTTGTAAATGATATCTGCCACCTTAAATTTATAATACATACACAGTGTTCTTTAATAAATTATTACTGTTAATTCACATTTTAAATTCTGCCTTCAAAACATGGGACTTTAGCTACTAAATGTTCAAAATGGGACTAAGAAAGAAACACAGTATTTGCAAAATGTCCCATTTCCAATAAAGAAACTTACATGGCTCTAGGCCAATTATTACCATTATTCTACATGAGGGGCTCCTGAATATGCTTATTTTTGGTTTTGTGTAGCTAGAATGGGCACCCTCCGACTTGGTGTAAATTCTTTTCACACCAACTTTCCTCATCTTTCCTGATATGTACTTTTTCCTCTTCTCATGGATGCTTAGATGAAGTGATAACATATACAGAAAAATTACATAGACATTATACTTGAGTAAGAAGAAGAGTTCATATGTTTTATGTTGTTCTTTCCTGCCACCTGATATATGAAAGAAATCTTCATATATCAAGTATATTACACTTCTGTGAATCAATAAAACAATCAAAGATATCAAAGCATACTCAATCATGTTAAAAGTTATGGCTGAGTGCAGAAGAACATATTTTTGGAGTTACAAAGCAATTGAAGGAAGCCACTGATCATTTGCCTTCCCAAGAGAATTCAAGCTTTTCTAAGATATCTATACTGTTAAGTCTATTTTATCAGCTGATGTTTTAATATAAGTAAGAACCAGTTTATGGAAAGCAATTATCCTTCAATTAAAATAAATAAATGTTAAAAGAACCAATTTCATTAAAAAATAATAGCAGTTATCAAAACTGGAGGAGCATGTTAGTACCTATAACCTCCAAATTAATTTCAAATACAGTACTGAAATTCAGAGAGGCCAAAGGTGAGCTGAGCTAAGGTAGTGTGGTCCCCTGAAGGAGAGATGTCTCTGCTGCATTGGTTTGCACCATCTCAGATCTCCCTCTCACCTCCTCTCTGTCCCCCACTTCCTGGATTTCTCCCCTGTGTGCTGGTGACCTTTTGGTCACTTATAATCATTCAACCTCTTTAATCCATTCTCTACATACAACTAGCTTCTCAGCAACTACTTCACCTGTTGTCAACTATTACCTTAAACTAATGCATTTAAAAACTGTTCAGACACAGAGGAGTGACAGAGCATATTGCCTTAAAATTGCTGGGATGCTCCCTGATTAGAACTTACTGTATTTTTGCTGCTATGTTCCCGATTAAAATTTATTATATTTTTCCTTCTCTCTACAAACTTGTTCTTTAATGCACTATTCCCAGTAAATTACTTACTCAATTTTGTCATTCAAATTTTTAAGCAGAAATAAAATGTCTAAGGCTCTTAATAAAAAAGGAAGATTAAGAGTGTCAGAATTAGTCTGATCCAATGACTTTAGCTAAGCAAATCTTTTTAAAACAGCTCAAATAGTATGAGCATTTTACAAATGAGCTTTAAACATCCTTAATCTAAATTGCTCTCAACTTCTGAATACCTAGCAAACTATAATTTGCAGCCTGAATATAAACATTCATGCCAGACTAATACAGAAAAATCTAGGACAAATCCATGATTAATATTTTCTTTCCAGTTTGTAGTATCTAGCTCTGTTTAAGAAGGGGTTTAATGCGTACCACTATGATAATTTAAATAAGAAACTGATTTCATTTTTGCATCATCACTGTCACTTCCATCAGAACATTCCTATGACTCGCTTTTTCTATTCATTACCTCCATTTTGATCAACATTGAATTCACAAAGAAAAATACACCATTAGATTCATCACATCCTCCAAAAACACAAGCAAGCACACGAAATCCTCTCTTCTCTGCAAAGAATCATCAACATGAGAGGGCAGACTCTAGGTAACAGAGGCAGAGATGTAAGGTTCAAGTCTATCCTTGTAATTAGCAGCTACACTTAAATTTAACGGTCTGAAAACTAGAGACCTGCAAATTAGGGGGGCGCTTTTCTCTCCCACGGTTCATTCAAACTACTGTGAAAAGGTAAAGGTGTATTCTTCATGATAACATCCAATTTTGTCTTTAGATAAACGTCCCAAGAAAGGAAAAATCCGCTGATATTGCAACAGATTTATTTATGGGGACAAGAGAACTGTGAGGTTAAAAACTCTGCGAAGAATGAAAGTAGCGCCAGTGTGGAGCGGGCACTAACCAGGTGCGTCTCAAGATGAATTCCAGAGGACTGGCTCTGTCGCTACAGACAGGTGACCTTGGAGAAGTTACTTCGCCTTTCTGTGCCTGAGATAAACATCAGTTGTAAACTGAGGATATTAACAGTAGCCATGCTCTTTGGTTCTTCTGAGGATTCAATGGAAAACAAATACACGTCAGAGCACTAAAAACACAAAAGTAATGATTACAAAATCTCTTCCAGCTTTAAAATTGGATTTTCAGCCTAGTAGCTTAATTGCAAGCCTCTCGTCTATGTATTTGGAGAAGGCGATGGCAACCTACTCCAGTCCTCTCGCTTGGGAAATCCCATGGACGGAGGAGCCTGGTGGGCTGCAGTCCATCACCAGGAGTTGGGCACGACTGAGCGACTTCATTTTCTCCTTTCACTTTTATGCATTGGAGAAGGAAATGGCAACCCACTCCAGGGTTTTTGCCTGGAGAATCCCAGGGACAGGGGAGCCTGGAGCACTGCCGTCTATGGGGTCGCACAGACTCAGACACGACTGAAGCGACCTGGTGGCGGCAGCAGCGTCTCCGTATTTTACACTACAGCTTATCCAAGTCATCATGTTTCTGTAACTACATCCCAAATAAACATCCAACAAGAATCTGGAATTCTAGTTTGAATAGGTATCACAGCTTATCTAAGTCATCATGTTTCCGTAACTACATTCCAAATAAATATTCAATAAGAATTCAGAATTCTAGTTTGAATAGGCATCACAACTTATCCAAGTCATCATGTTTCTGTAACTACATCCCAAATAAATATTCAACAAGAATCTGGAATTCTAGTTTGAATAGATATCACTGTGACTGAGACGGGAAAGATGAGGTGTTCCTGTCATTTAAAAGTTTTTTATCTTTTGCCTTTATAATTCCTTCAGACTGTTGATAACTCTGAATTTGGTAGCGTTTTGGGGTAGCCAAACTCTTCAAGGGTTAATAGTGACCAGTCATGATAAGAACAGTCTGTGAATTCCATAAATATAATGCCTGGACCTTGGTTTAGAGAAGAGCAATTAACTCCAGGGCATATTCATCAACAATTCCCTTCTCTTGAGCTACTTCCATTTTTATGAGAATTCTTTTCAGAGGCAGAAACAACTGATGCATCTTCTCAGCTGCACACGATTCGATTCGTTTACAAAGCATCTAGAGACGGGGCGGGGAGCGCTGGCTTAGCAAGGCTAACTAGTTTGAGGTGAGTTCACCACCTGAAACAACAACAAGTAAGGAAAATACATTGAAAGCTTCTTTCCAAATTTTCTGTAGAACAAATTCTCTTTAAGTGAGCAGCACAACTGATTTATGAAGGCTTTTGTGTCCTCTAAAGAAGTCGCATGTTTCACACCAACCCAAGGTTATAATAAGGCTGAAGTCAAGAATACGTATGATGGATACTGGCCCCCGACTTTTCAACTTGAAATGCCACTTATTCCTTAAAAAAAAAAAAAAAAAAAGGTTGGGGGGGATGGAGATTAATTAAAATGAACTGAACTGACTTTTCCTCAAAGAATCCCAGAAGCAGACAGATGTGCTTTAATTTCCTCTCCAATGATGAGATGACCAAGCGAAAAAGAAAATGTCAACTATTCAGAGCAAAGACGAAAACTGTGTCAGAAGATCTGAACCCCACGCCTGGGCTCGCCGGCTCAGCACTTCACTAGCCGTCAGCCACTGGGGGAGGGGGCTGCCAGAACCCCCGGGGCCTTTGCCTCGGTTTTGCTGTGCCCCCTGCAGACAGGAATACTCGTGCCATCCTTACCCGTGGTTCTCTGCCTTCACCTCCAGCTACCTTCCCTCTCACTCCAGACACACTGCAGTCTTACACATAAGGACTCAAGTCCCACATGCTGTACAGCTGGCTTACTGTTCCTGCTTATATTCTTCCTTTCTTACTCGAATGCGAGCTCTGTGAGTCAGAGGCTTTGGTCAGGTTGGCTCACATGTGTATTTTTCTCAGGACTTGGGATAATGTC
>SJYC01052487.1:0-25285 GCA_006408675.1 Madoqua kirkii | reverse complement strand
CAGGAATACTGTGCCATCCTTACCCCTGGTTCTCTGCCTTCACCTCCAGCTACCTTCCCTCTCACTCCAGACACACTGCAGTCTTACACATAAGCACTCAAGTCCCACATGCTGTACAGCTGGCTTACTGTTCCTGCTTATATTCTTCCTTTCTTACTCGAATGCGAGCTCTGTGAGTCAGAGGCTTTGGTCAGGTTGGCTCACATGTGTATTTTTCTCAGGACTTGGGATAATGTCTGCAATGTCACAGTTGCTTAAAAAATATTTGTGGAATCAACGATGACCGAATCTTTCCCATAACGCAGCTGTGATGGTGAGATGTCACAGAGTGAATTTACCAAATTATAAAACACGATTCACTATTTTTAACTCCTTTTAACATTCTGTTGAAACAAAATATATTATGGGAGACAATACAAGATAATTAAATAAAAGTAAACTGTAAGAACTAAAAAATATTTGGTTTTCTTAGAAGAAAAGTTAAAAAATAGTTTTAGAAAACAAGAGAAGGCTTAAACATGCACCAAAAACATAAATACCCGAGGTCTGTGAATTCAACCAGAGCCGTGACCTCTGGTCTGAAGCACTAAGATCTGACCTGTGACCTGGTGAAGGATAAGCCAGATTCAGGGGTGGGGGAAGGGCACGGGAGCTGCATAAGAGACTAACAGGTCTGGAGACAGCAGGAAAACACGCCAAGAGAAAGCTCTGGAGAATTAAGCACCACTCGGCAAACACGCTTACAGAAGATTAGATTTTCAGATGCTGTTGACTTGGGCAATAAAAAGCCCATCCAAGTGTGCCCTGTTGATGAGTGGCACATAACTAATAATTCCGAGGTTAGCCCTTGTGGGCCCATTGAAAGATTGGTCATTCCCTAAGTATGACACAATGAAATGAAAGTGGGCTGTAGACCACATCAAGTCCAGTCCCATGGGGAATAACCTGGTCTGGGCTGGAGTTTTTCTCAGGGAGAGATCAAAACAAACAAATAAAAAGTAAAACCCCTAAACCTAGATTAAAAAAAAAAAATCACAGTACACAGCAAAGTTCCCATTTGCATATATTAGAGACACATTTCTCTGTTTAGTACCTAGGGCGGGGGCGGAGGATGGGCAGACGGACAGACAGACAGGAGTGACGTATGTATACACAGAGTGAGTGACAGGGTTCTCCCTGGGAACTTCAGCTTTGATTCAAAGGGCACAGGTTCCAGCAACACTGAACTAAAATGGGATAAAATACAGCTGAGTATTCCACAGCCAAGGAAGACTGTCCTGCCGGATGTGTGGTTACAGTGAGTATACAATGATGTTAACTACACATTTTAAATCTTTACAGAATGTACTTTGGGTAGGTATGTAAAAACCATTTAAACATACAGGACAATTGAAAAGAAGTAGATGAAGTGATTTTCTTTTCACAAAAGAATTATAAAAGTGGCATAAAATTTATCTACCTGAACATTATATTGGGATATAAATTTCCATTTCTTGGTAAATAAGATGCATAAGATTTATTGAGGTGAAGTCACTCAGTTGTGTCCGACTCTTTGCAACCCCATGGATTGTAACCTGCTAGGCTTCTCTTGCCTGGGATTCTCCAGGCAAGAATACTGCAGTGGATTGCCATTTCCTTCTCCAGGGAATCTTCCTGACCCACGGATCAAAAATAGAACTATCAGCATATAGTTCTTTTCATTAAAACCAGTTCTAAGATAGTGACTCACTTAAATACTTGAGCTACCTGTACATGTAAAACCAGTCCCCCGATGGAGATCACTTAAAACTGATCAAACAAAGAGTTCATCTGCAATCAGCTTATAAAAACTAAGTTTAAGACACCGCCAAGCTGTTTGTATATGCAGACATAGCCTATGTGTGTTTGAATTTTTAAAAGGAGGGAGAAGGAATAACAGGAGAGAGCAGCATAACCCTCTTGTCAATCATACACACGTGCACTTGTTTGAATCTCACAGCGACCCCGGGCAGTAGAAGTAGCATGTTTCAGGAGAGCTAGGCGGCCCACCCAAGGCATGACGACAAGCGGGGATGGCTGATCCAGCTGGGTCCAACCTGACTTCCCTTCCAAGACACCAAGGCATGGCCCAAAGAGACAGGCTGGTCATCATAAACAAATGAACGGATTTAGTATTTGACCCAAACTGGAAAGGCAGGGAAGACTCAGGGCATGTTGTAAAAAAAAAAAAAAAAAAGGCAAAGATCAGGAAAAATGAAAATAAAATTCATAACTAACAGAAAATAGTGATTAGATCCTACTTGAGTCCAGATGTAGTTGGGTTAGTAAATTCTATTCTCAGAATATTTTAACTTCTCCTAGAAGGGTAGTGTGGTATTAAAAAGTGTAAATTTAAAGTATTAGGTAAGCAATAGCAAATGACACAGAAATGATAAAGTTTGGTGGCCAAGACATTAACTAAATTTCAATGTTTCCATGCACAGAGGCAACGCCGTAAGGGAGCAAACTACCTGGAAGAGAGCAGCACCGCTGTGTCAGCTGCTTCGGTTATTTATTCATGCGGGTCGTCTTCATTCTAACTCGATAAAAATAAAATCAGTACTTGGGAATGAATATATAGAAATGCCACTTTGCTCAGAGTCACCTTATTTTTGAAGGAAATAAAAATGTATGAATATATTAAATTCGTTTTTTCTCCTCCACACTCTCCAAATCCCACCCTGAAAAGCACAACAATGACATTACAAGGGAAAAATTTAAAGAGAATTTAAATAGTTTCAGTCATCTTCTAAGTTTCTTAAAATATGCAGAATGATGGCCCACACACTAAAATAGACCAGTTTGCTGTAAAATGGTAGTGGAGTTAGGTGAAGAGATACCTTTATTTGCCTTTGCTGAGAAAGAGCTGGGTGAAATCTCTTGTGAGCAGCTGGACACTCGGGTCAGCCTCAGAAGACAGTCCTAGGCTAGCTTCAGGGAACCACAGCTCACTAAAATCACTACTACACAGGCCGCCAAAAGCAATGTGACCTTGGAAAAGGAAAAGAATACGGAGTCAGAAGTTCCAGGTTAACGTCTTAGACCCATCTCATAGCAGCCTTGCCTTCAAGTGAAGATGTTAAGGATCCAGTCTCAGTTCCTCATCTGTGAAATGAAGAAAATACTGTTTTCAGCTATCACTTAGGGTTGCTGTGAGTATGCAGTGAGAGAAACGCTAGAAAGGGTCTTAGGAATTTTAATGCATGCATCACCAATTGGCAGTGATATTTCTAATGGAGTCTGTATTCAAAGCACAAAGATATTCTTAAATTGAAAGAACAATAATGAGTAAAAAAGTGTCTATTATGAGAAGTTACAAGTAGAGGGTAACAAAAGAATACAGAAAAGGATATTTTAAAAAGCTTTAAGTCTACTGACTTTCTGTCCAGCCACTAAAAATTGGCTGGGAAAAATAAGCATATACCATATTTACTTTTTTGACCATATTGTTCTAAAACTTTTAATATTCTTTATAATAAGCCCCAGTCAACAACCGGTTCCCTACATCAGTCACACCTCCACTTTGGCCTACAGAATCATATCTTCCCCTCTTTTACCCAAACGGGAGCTGTTTCCCTGGTGTGTATTTTTGTTCTTCACCCCAACTTTTCTCTTTTCCCAGTAATACTTAACAGCTGCAATCCCTAACTGAACCTTTATAACACAAAGCCACGTACGTCTTTAGACTCACAAAAGCTGTTTTTATAGACATATAAAAACAGCAACCTAGCTTTCCACAGCATCTTTGCTGACACTGGTGAAACGCGACTATGACGTGGGCATGCATACAGTATATGCCTGTCCCCTCCCAGGGCTGACGCTGAGCGCACGCTTCGTCACACATCGCACATGCCCACCCTTGCACGGGCTGACAGGTCTGGTTCTATCTTGGCTCCACTCCCTTGCAGTTAAGAAGCCCTTGGGTAGTATCTTCAGTGTGCTCAAGACGGACATTTCTAACTCCGCCTTTGGATTTCTGGCCTACAGCTGGCTGGACTGAGATCTCCTGCAGGGCATGACTTTTTCTCTGTGTCCCTGTACCCTGAGTCACTCTGGCAGGCACTGGGCTGTCTTCTGATGTTGAGTGAAATGATTTGGTCTGAGTTAACAGAGATGTAAACCACTTGTGATAAAAGATGCTTTCTCTTTCACACAGAAGGCCAGGATAATTCTAGATTCAGAATAAAACCTAGTTTTAACAAACATTTCCTATCTGTATCAGAATTAAAACTCACTATGGCATTCTGTACACAGAAGAAAGGAAACCAGTATACCTGGCTACATAGACAGAACTGAAAAAACTCTGTGTCTCTCTCCCTGGAGGACCCTGTATTCTCAGTAGCCAGCATTCTATGTCTTTGCCAGAAGCTAGAACTGGAAGCCCTCATTTCAAGTCTCCTTTAATAAAGCAAGAAAGCAATAATGTCCTGGCAATGTCAGTTCCCAAACACTGACAACCTCAACTACATCCTCTGGCCCTGGGTGCTTATTAAAGCCGCACTGATGTGCTTCATTTATAATGCTGCTATAATACGGGAACAAACTCATGGCTTTCAAATTTTCATATTAGCTTGTCAATTCCAACCTGATGCTACTGTAAACAATAGTAAAAATCAATGGCAGTCCTCCAGGATGGAGCACTCTGCTTTGCCCATTTACAATACTATTGCTCTCTGGAACTATCAATTTTAAAGTTAATATATTTTACAACTCATTTGTCCATTCATTCATTCATGCATTCAACAAGTAAGCATTGGTTAACAATCTTAGGAAGAGGTGATGTGATATGTTGGAAAGAGACTCAGTCAAAACATACTGGGTTTAAATCTTGGCTTTACACTTTACTAGTTTAATGATCTCCCACAAAATATCAATGCTTTGTCTCCCTGAGTACCCATTTCCTCTCTGGTAAAAAGGGATCTGAAGGATGAATAATAAGACATCTTAACAAAAGTACCTGGCAGCACATGGAACAGTTGTTTTTGTCTGCTTTCTCTTTCCTTGCTGGGCTTCCATCAAGGCTCAGCTGGTAAAGAATCTGCCTGCAATGCGGGAGACCTGGGATTGAACCCTGGGTTGGGATTCCCTGGAGAAGGGATAGGCTACCCACTCCAGTGTTCTGGCCTGCAGGATTTCATGGACTGTATAGTCCATGGGGTTTGCAAAGAGTTGGACACAACTAAGCAACTTTCACCTCACTTCACTTCATTTCTAGACTGTGGGTATAGAAAGATGAATAAAATGAGTTTCTCACATTTAAGAACATGAAGTGCACTGGGACATGTGGATACCCATCAACAAACAAATTACTACCAAGATGATAGCAAATAAAATTCAAGTGTGAATATAGCACTGCTACTACGTAGCAGTAACAATTGACAGTGATCTTGACGAAAAGAGCCAAGACAAAGTTATGAGGCAACTTAACCAGATCTGACTTTCAGAGAAAAGACGCTAGAGGTTATATACTATGTTCTCAGATGAATCCACATCAAAAAATCACTCGGCTTAAAACTGAGTATTTGAGGTGTACAAAACAAAACAGTGAGTTGCCTACTGAACGATAGGCAAGCTCATCAAGCTCGGTTCTGAAGCTCTAGCGAGACTCTTCCCCCACGGACCACAGCAGCTGTATGTGCTGCCCCTGCCGAGGGGACGCTGCGGGCTCCACCCACTTCTGTCCGTCCACTCCCGCACCCTCTCCCTGCAGGGACCTCCTCCACCGTCTCTCAGAACTGCTTCTCCATAACTTTCACGAGGCCACTGAGAAACCACTTCCCTTTTTTCCTGTTTTGAACTTCCAAAGCATGTTGTGCCTCCTTATGACACTTCTTTTTTACAACTTGTCATGCAATACAATAACCTGATAAAATAACATATATAATATGTTAACAATGTTATAATATCTTACAATATAATAACATGCAAGGCAATAACTTGCCTTGCAATATAATCACTTGATTACAAGTTTTATCTTCTTCATTAGATTGCACACTCCTTGAAGTTTAGTTGATTTTATTTTTTTCAGGGAGTAGTTACAAAAAGAGAGTAATTAAATCAGCCAAGGAAAATTTCGCCTATGGTACTAAGCATGCACGTTTACTAAATGGACACTGCCTCCAGCCTTGGCCAAGTGGCGCTCAAGTCACCCACCTCCCCAGTAACTTGTCTGGTGCACAGGTTCCCGCCAGGTGTGCTCCTTACGCTGCCGGAAGCCCCCAGCAGAGAGCAGGTGGAGCTTGGCCAGAGAAGGGCCTCTGCCAGGAAGCGCCTTCACCGTGTTTCTCAGTCTCCCAGCTGGAAAGGAGGGAACACTCCTGCCAGGTACGAGCTGAAGGCCCACGACTTGACCTGAACACCTAGTTTCTCCCGTGGCCTTCTTCGTGCATTCTGCTGAAAGGTCAGTGCGGAAGGCTCTGGGCTCAAGGACGCCACTTGTGCAGCTACGGCCTCTCTTCCCCAGGTCTAGGCCCCACAGCAGGTGGCGGGGCAAAGGAAAGGTCAGGGTTTCCGTGGCATCGCCAGTGCCACCCAGAGCCAGCCAAGTGCATGCTCCCCAAGCCACCAAAGCTCAGCCTCTTCACAGCCTGAGAAACAGCTGGACTCGAAACCCCAGGGGCTCAGCAGGTTGGTCTACAGGACTGTGAAAAGTCAGACATGACTGAGCAACCACACACACATTCACAAATTTGTACATACATAAACATATACACATACATGTACATATGTGTATATATACACATTTATTTAATTCAGATGACAACTATACCTATTGCTGTGGGCAAGAATACCCTGCAAAGCTGCACCAAATCTTCTTTCTAGAAATTCTATATAGTACACATATGTGTGTATGTGTTTATACACATCACTTACACAAAGGTTAAGAAACATGGTTGCTGGCCAAGGAGAATCCCATGTTGCTGTTGTTTTTTTATTTTGTGCCATTCATGTTTGTTACTTTGTCAGTTATTTAAAAATTGCTTTGAAAAGATTCTCATAAATCTCCCAGAAAAGTTTTAGGAGTCTAGCTTTAATAGTAACTGCCTGAACTAATTATACTGAAATATTTGGTTATAGCAGTTTCCAACCCTAGCCACACATTAGATTCACCTCAAGAGCTTTTAAAACTATTAAATAGCAAAATATTTGACACATGGGAGGCTATCAATAAATGGAAATAATGTTTTCCATTATCCATTTCGGGCTTCTCTGATGGCCCAGCAGGTAAAGAATCCATTTGCAACACAGGAGGCTCCTGGGTCGGGAAGATCCCCTGGAGGAGGGCACGGCAACCCACTCCAGTGTTCTTGCCTGAGAATGCCATGGACAGAGGAGCCTGGAGGGCGGCGGGGTCGCAAAGAGTCGGACAAGACTGAGCGACTTCGCTTTCACTTTGCATTTTATTCCAGCTAAAAATATTGAGTCTAGAGGAAAAGTAAGAGGTAGTCCCAGTGTGTGGGAAGTTGCCTATTTAACCTGAGATCGGCTGACCTACGGAGTACGGACATGGCTGTCCTAGAAAGAGGTTAAAAAACAACAAAAAAATAACCCTATGCTGGATTCCAACCAGAGTGTCCTCACAGTGAAGGAACTTTACAACCGCATGAAGCCCTCGCTGTGTTTAGCCACTTCCCTCCGCCAGAGAGTGAGCATATTAATCTGCAGTGCACATGCTCAGTAACATGGGTGTGATTTACTGATAAAAAGCACATGACAAGTATTTTAAAATAGGGCTTGTCCTGTCAGTCAAATGAGAAAGGCAGGCCATCGTCTCCAAGTGATTACTGTCTGGGCTGTAGCGTGGCGGACTGCCAGGTCAATTACAGTGGGCTGGGAAGGAAATATGAAGACAGATCGGCATAATTCTAAACAGGAGCTTCAGGAAAATAGAAGGCTGGGGAGGTGTTACCACAGTGCCCAATTACTTCAAAGTGTGGCTTTGACCAGAGCTAAAAATGTGTTTATATTGAATGTTTCTGCAGGTAAGGAACTTTTTTGTTAACAAGAATGGACGTACAGGAAATTTTTTACAATAACATTTATAAATTTGTTTCTGTACAGAAACATTTCTCACAGGGAAAAAAAAAATAGGACTCTTTCATTCTCTTTTCATTTAGAAAATCACCCATACGGGTAAATTAATATTTAGGGAAACTAGCCAGTGATATTTCGTAATTATTCATGTCACCGACGTGTCAATTATCCTTCCATTTTCCCTTCCCTTCCTAAAGCTGACTTAGGTTTTAAATTCCCCTAGTCCATTCTCTACTTTCCGTTGCACCTACAGCTTCATTTTATGATGGTGAAAATATTAAAGAGACCAGCAGCATCGATCTGAGGATTTGTCTCACAGAATACCTTCAAACAGGGCTACATCTCCTTTGTTTCAGGGACAAACTCTAGGAGGCTCATGGAGGCGCATGGAACGCTGGGCTTTGCCCCCAAAATGCAGACTGCCTGAGCCACGGCCTAGCTGCTTGCGCACTGGACCCCCACACTCCTGCAATGAAAGATGAGAGCCTGCCAGCATTTATGCGGAGAAAGTGCTGGCACTGAATCTTGCAGCTCTGCTATTTCTAATAGTGATTAATAAGCTCTCACGTTAAATAATAGAAGACTATAAAGGATACACACAAAAAGATGTACATTAAAACCAGAATAGAAGAAATACCATCACAGTTTCCTACCTAGCAAAAGAGACAATTCTCCAAGGGGCGGGTGGGACGGTGCGGGGCGGGGGGGTGCTGTGGAGAAATTACATAATTCGGCAATGGCACCCCACTCCAGTGGAGCCCGGTAGGCTGCAGTCCGTGGGGTTGCGAAGAGTTGGACAGGAGTAAGCGACTTTTCTTTCACTTTTCACTTTTATGTACTGGAGAAGGAAATGACAACCCACTCCAGTATTCTTGCCTGGAGAAACCCAGGGATGGGGGAGCCTAGTGGGCTGCCGTCTATGGGGTTGCATAGTCAGACACGACTGAAGCGACTTAGCAGGATAGCATCAGTGTTTATTAAAACTTCAGTAATACAGGTCAGTAGGATATAATCCTGGAAAAGTTGCCAAAAGCTGAAACAACAGAAGTTGAACCCAGTCTCCCCAGCTAATGTTATGATAGCAGATTCTTATCTGAGAGCTAATAATTGTGGAAATGAAAACATAGTATTTTACCTACCTCTAGGTATTCATTATATAGGTAAAAAGGTGCGTGCATGCGTACTCAGTTCACATCTGATTCTTTGGGACTCTTTGGACTACAGCCCAGCAGGCTCCTCTGTCCACGGGTTTTCCAGGCAAGAACACTGGAGCGGTTTGCCATTTCCTTCTCCAGGGGATCTTCCCGACCCAAGCACAGAACCCGCATCCCCTATGTCTCTTGCGTTTCAGGTAGATTCTTTACTCACTGAGCCATCAGGGAAGCCCCAAAGTGCTTAAGAATCTATTAATGACAGAAGTCAATTAACCAGTGTCTTCATTACAAATCATATACTAGATGCCACACAGAAGACAGAAACTGTAACATTAAAAATAGGCAAAAGACTTTAGAAATTTTCAGCATAACTGTCTGGAGATCTGTTATATGTCACTCAAACTACCTAAAAAGCAATCTCTGGAGTTGTTGGTGTCTCTGTGTCTAAATTTTTCACCTCTTTAAACCTGTCAAAATGTTTATCAATTATAACTGGGAAGCACAGGGTTAGAATCAAGAGATTTTCAGAAACCTCTGATGATGCCCTGCAGGATGGAGGATTCTCTTCTCTGCTTCTCCACTTGATTTTTTCAAATAGTGAATACCTCCTGGGTGCCAGACCTGGCTGATCTTGGCTCTGGCTGATAAACAATAAACAAACTGCAGAAACGTTTGCCCTCGTGTTGTGAGACAGACACAAACTGAATAAACTCCACAGGCAGAGGATGTGTCTGGGCTGGGAGGTAAGGCCATGACTGTTACATAGAGGGGTCAGGTGGCCCTTCTCCACTTGGTTTTTTCAAATAGTGAGTACCTCCTGGGTGCCAGACCTGGCTGATCTTGGCTCTGGCTGATAAACAATAAACAAACTGCAGAAACGTTTGCCCTCGTGTTGTGAGACAGACACAAACTGAATAAACTCCACAGGCAGAGGATGTGTCTGGGCTGGGAGGTAAGGCCATGACTGTTACACAGAGGGGTCAGGTGGCCCCTGCAGAAGGTGAGAGTCCAGCAAAGAGCTCGGAGGCGTGTGTGAGCCATGCAGATACCTGGAGGAGAGCAGCTCAGGGGAAGGCACAGCCTGAAGGAGCACCTTCCCTATCTGAGGGGGCTGGTGGGGCTGGACTGCAGTGAGCCAGCAGGGGAGCCCAGGAGGGCCTCTGCCAGGGCTAGACGTTTAGAGGGTCAGTGCTGACTGAGTCTGTGGGAGCCAGGAAGGCTGTGCAGGCTTTCAAAGGTAGAGAATCTTACATAAGTGTAACTTTTAAACGAAAGTTCTCGGGTCTCCCCTTCAGAAGGGATGAATTTAAATTCAGTATGACCGAGCCCCAGGAAGGTTCGTTTAGTCCCCAGGGAGTTCAGCTGCTGTTGCAGACGATTCGCTGCTTAACTGTGTTGGACTCCTTGTGCCCCATGGACAGTAGCCCGCCAGGCTCCACTGTCCATGGAATTCTGAAGACGAGAACACTGGAGTGGGTTGCCACTCCCTCCTCCAGGGGATCTTCCTGACCCGGGGACTGAACCTGTGTCTCCTGCATTGGCAGGCGGATTCTTCCCTCCTGAGCCACCAGGGAAGCCATCCTCAGCAGTTCAGCAGAGGGTGACCCAAAGGTCATTTTGAGAAACACAGCTTTCCTGAACCGCTGACAGCCTGGCATCTAGTCGGTCTTTGCATAATTTCCTTCAGCTAGCTACTGCAAAACACAGCCCACATCTGTGGAGCATCTGTTCATGCTCAACCGCTGGGACAGAAAAGCGAAGAAAGGAAACCCTAGGCATAAACGTTAGAAACCGAACTGTCCAGTCAGTTTTCATTTAGCCAGGGAGTTAAGTCCAATGTCAGCCAAGACGCGTTGACATCTGGTGGCCACCTGTGCTGTGATAAGTCACTGCAGTTGTGTCTGACTCTGTGTGACCCCATGGACTGCAGCCCACCAGGCTCCTCTGTCCATGGGTATTCTCTAGACAAGAGGACTGGAGTGGGTTGCCATTTCCTTCTCCAGGGGATCTTCCCAACCCAGGTGGCTACCAAGTAACAGGCAAACTGATGGATTATGTGAGTACTGAAAAGCCTATGTCTCTCCTAGGGACTGATTTAATTAATGATTCCTGTGTCCCTGGGATTTGCTAACACACAAGGCTGGTGTGTCTGCTGGGTTTGTTAAAGTGAGGGTCATGTTAAACATGAACTGACAACTGAAGTTACACCATATGACTGGACCCAAATCCCCAGCTGGCGGGAAGCTAAGGGGGTCCAGAGAACAGGTACGACAGGTTCACAGAAGAGTGTAATGATGCTAAACACTACTAACTTTTAAACGAAAGTTCTCGGGTCTCCCCTTCAGAAGGGATGAATTTAAATTCAGTATGACCGAGCCCCAGGAAGGTTCGTTTAGTCCCCAGGGAGTTCAGCTGCTGTTGCAGACGATTCGCTGCTCAACTGTGTTGGACTCCTTGTGCCCCATGGACAGTAGCCCGCCAGGCTCCACTGTCCATGGAATTCTGAAGACGAGAACACTGGAGTGGGTTGCCACTCCCTCCTCCAGGGGATCTTCCTGACCCGGGGACTGAACCTGTGTCTCCTGCATTGGCAGGCGGATTCTTCCCTCCTGAGCCACCAGGGAAGCTATCCTCAGCAGTTCAGCAGAGGGTGACCCAAAGGTCATTTTGAGAAACACAGCTTTCCTGAACCGCTGACAGCCTGGCATCTAGTCGGTCTTTGCATAATTTCCTTCAGCTAGCTACTGCAAAACACAGCCCACATCTGTGGAGCATCTGTTCATGCTCAACCGCTGGGACAGAAAAGCGAAGAAAGGAAACCCTAGGCATAAACGTTAGAAACCGAACTGTCCAGTCAGTTTTCATTTAGCCAGGGAGTTAAGTCCAATGTCAGCCAAGACGCGTTGACATCTGGTGGCCACCTGTGCTGTGATAAGTCACTGCAGTTGTGTCTGACTCTGTGTGACCCCATGGACTGCAGCCCACCAGGCTCCTCTGTCCATGGGTATTCTCTAGACAAGAGGACTGGAGTGGGTTGCCATTTCCTTCTCCAGGGGATCTTCCCAACCCAGGTGGCTACCAAGTAACAGGCAAACTGATGGATTATGTGAGTACTGAAAAGCCTATGTCTCTCCTAGGGACTGATTTAATTAATGATTCCTGTGTCCCTGGGATTTGCTAACACACAAGGCTGGTGTGTCTGCTGGGTTTGTTAAAGTGAGGGTCATGTTAAACATGAACTGACAACTGAAGTTACACCATATGACTGGACCCAAATCCCCAGCTGGCGGGAAGCTAAGGGGGTCCAGAGAACAGGTACGACAGGTTCACAGAAGAGTGTAATGATGCTAAACACTACCAGTCCAGCAGCTTCCTTTAGGAACATTACTCACCACATCATCACTTCCTTTACCGTTTGCATATATTTGGTATATTACGTTACAGAAACCACTAACATTAGGTGCCTTGTCTGTACATGACCTTACTTAATCCTCAAAGCAGCCCAGTGACGTAAGTACTGGAGAGGTTAACGGAAACCCACAGAAGGTAAGAAACTTGCCCAAAGGTCACAAGGCTAGTAACAGGCAGAACTGAGATTTTTAACCTTTGTTTGATTAATGTAATGTCCACGTCTTAACCACTGAAATATACTTCTTAAATTATTTAAAAATTATGCTTCATGTAAATGTCTAACATACGGCATTTCAACATGAGATGTAACACTGAGATGGTGCGTTCTCAAAAATAACAAGATTAGTTGGGGAACGTGAGCCTTGAAGGGAAACAGACCTGAGATGGAATCCTCATTTGACCGTGCCTCAGCAAGGTGCATACCTGAGCCTCAGCCTCTTCATTCATAAACGGGAGAGAGAACAACTCTCAGAAACGTAGGTGAGACTGAACGTGCAGCAGCTGGGGCACCGTGCACATGACGCAGAGATTCAGAAGCCCTTCCCACCGCAACTGCCGCACACCACCACCGTCCTCCACTAGAAAGAGTCTACTGCTTTTCTGTGTCCTTTAAAAGGCAAAGCCCTGGAGCAAGAGCAAAAGATAGAGCGGGGTGGGCCCCTGCAGGAGCTGCTCGCCAGGGCGGCCTACGTCATCGTTCAAGCCCTGCTGGGCCACCTTGGTGCCTGGGCTCCGAGCCGTCACACCAGCAGGGAAAGCCCCTTCCTTCCAGTCCCCATTCAGATCCTTCCTTCCTTTCTTCTTTTTTCTTTTTTTCTCCTCCAAGGCCCTGCTCTGCTCTGCCCGATTTCCTGAGGAATCCCACCTCCTCTGCATCAGCCCAATTCTAAACCCAGGCAGCCTATGTTCTAAGTTCTGCGAAAGCCTGCTCTTCTAAGCTTCTTCTCTCCACAATTAACCCAATCAAAACAGTACTGTCTATTAGGCAAAGAAAGAGAGAACTGTGTAATACTTATAATTTTGGGGCTGGTGGCTCACACAGTAAAGAATCCACTTGCAATGCTGAAGACCTGCGTTTGATCCCTGGGTTGGGAAGATCCCTGGAGAAAGGAATGGCTCCCCGACCCCAGTACTTTGGCCTGGAGAATTCCACTGACAGAGAAGCCTGGCGGGCTACAGTCCATGTGGTCACAATTCAACTAATCCAGTTAAGACTGCCTGCACTTCCCACCGCTGGCCTCACTGAGCCTGGGTCAAGCTCGAGCGGAGAGCCTCCATCATCCTCACATTTGTCCATGCTCTCATCCTCGAGCCTGCAACTGTATGTTTTAAAAGATAAAATCAAATCTTGAACTTCATCTCCAGTAAGGCCAGTTTCAGTTTCCCATTACTGTTGCCTTGCCACGATTATTTGATTTTTTATTGTGTTTCCCTTCATTTGTTCTCCTTTCCAGATTTTTATCATCTGCAAATGTGGGATGACCTCTAGGTCTTCATATGAATCATGGGCAAAAAATATTAAGTAACTGTCCAAGGGAAAAAAATCTGCTATATTCATAAATACATAAGTACATTTAAAACAGGCAGTCCATAACTGATATACAACCGTGTAAGTACATCCGTGTAAAAGAACTCAACCCAAAGGACAAAGAGATATGCCAGTAAATGTCACCACCCTGGGTGTAACGGGCTACAGTAATGCCACACAAACAAAACTGATGTGAGACAGCTTCATTTAGGAACCTAAGAACACTAATAGCATAGGATTAGAGTCATTCTAAGTTATTTGAAAGGGGCAGCAGAGAGAGGGTGGATGCTTTGTGATTTAACTGACAATGAAGTTACCTTAATTATATAGTGAGATGGAACAGATTTGTTTGAAATCACACACTTTTAGTGACAACAAAGCTAAGTGGTAGGTATTAAAATTTCACCCATTTCAGTATTGTCTGCTTTCCTCATCTGATAAGCAGTGATCCAATGTTCTTCTTTCTTGTCTTCTTTTAATGTATTCACAAAGTATTTTCTCCTATGCTAACTCAAATTCATTTTAAAATCTGGATGTTCCTGGTGTTCTAACGCCACTTCACGTTATCTAAAAGAGATACTAGTCTTGATTTCTACTTTCTGCTGGCATCAGATTTTGCTTCACTTCCTTAAAAGCCAAACCAAAGGGACCGGGGCTTTCATGGGTGAGCTGTCTGCAGAGTGGCCATGGTTTCTGCCCATTTTCTCATCAGCTACTTGGAGTGTGAAAGTCGCTCAGTTGTGTCCGACACAATCTATGGCATTCTCCAGGCCAGAATACTGGAGTGGGTAGCTTTTCCCTTCTCCAAGGGATCTTCCCAACCCAGGGTCGAACCCAGGTCTCCTGCATTGCAGGCGGATTCTTTACCAGCTGAGCCACCGAGGAAGCCCACTTTCACATCCATTTGGATGGCAAGAGTGCTTAATTTAGGAATCATATTAACTGTTTCTTATATATGAGGAAACCATTTCAAGTTTCAAGTTATGACATTTATGTCACTCTAATACAGATAACTTCTTAAAAACTTATATAATCACATCTATTGCTCAAATGTATAGGGAATGTAATAAATTTCAGATGACACTGAAATCATCAACGTTGGATTAATCACAGATTATCTCATTTTAAAGTCTTCAACTTTTCAACATATTTGATAAGTATAATTTACCAGAGGAAAAATTAATAGAGAAAAAAGTCTAAAATTTTCTCCTCAGAATTGGTAATTAGGAAAACAACAGATATGGGTAGACAATAAGCAAATGAATGTGGTTCTTGAAGGCTGAAGAATCTAGAATATATAACCATTAAATTAGTTCAGGGTTTTTATTAGAGATTAGAAATTTAAACAGAACTTAAGCATCACTATGTTGTCCATTTACCCAAAAGTGTCTTCTATAGCATATATTAACAGTGATGATTCTCAGTTATCTGAATTTTTTGAAATATAAAGTTACTCTAAGCAAATAGCATTTACCATATCAAAGTATTAACATATACTATCGTGATCCTGTAATTAGGCAAAGGAAACAGCCATTTAAAGCACACTGCTTCTTATATACCTTTCATCAAATAGGAGCAAAATATGTGCCAACTGAAATATAGTGAAAGTAAGTTTTAAATAAAAACAAAACAAACAAATCCCTGATTAAGAAAACATCACGTTTCCCTTGATCCTGACATTTTTTCTCACATGCCTCTGTTTGCATTATTCATAGGTTTTATCAGAGTTTTATTTCAGTGGGTTAATGATAAAACATTTCCTACGTGTTCCTGCCACAGGGCTTGCTATTTCATTATTGCTCAGTGCTTTCACTGTCTCGGTGTGACAAATGCCAAACATATGCCAATCGAAACTCTCAGCTGCTAACAGGCGACGAATTTCCCAGATGCAGGCGTCCAATCAGGAACTTTCTGGTTTAATGAGAGTTGCCTATTGTGATTCTGATATTCATCATTAAGAATTTTATCCCATCTTCTCCAAAGAACCAGCACACACCAAAAGAACAAGTTAAAGCAAAACTATGCTAACCCCTCACGTTTATAATCTCTATGCCATAGATCAAAGTTAGTTATGCTGACAGGATTTACCAAGGGCAATGCAGGACTTTTCTCAAGTTACAGTCAAATATTATCAAAGATAAAAATAATATGCTGTATCCATATAGTTCTTTATATTAGTTATGCCAAAGGACGTTCATAACAATTACCTAACTGGATATTTGCAAAAACCCTCTAAGGAAAGTAGGAAAGATTTTTTTTTTCCTATTTAATAGACATGGACCCCAGAAAAATTAAGTGGCATATACAAAGTCATGGTTAGTCACTGAAAGGGACAAGGCCAGATCAAAACTCATCCTGACCCGATAACCACGGCTCTCCCCATCAGGCTCGTCTCCAAGGATACAGAGTTCACAGAGATTGAAACACATCAGCCTCCCTTTTACGACTGGAAGACAGCCCTACTCGCTGAACGACTTGTTTTTTTAATGTTCAAAACAAATGAATGTGTATTTTAGGTCTCTGCCTATATTCTCTGAGAGGAAATCATATCTTAACAGAAAACACAAAGATCAGTCTGAAATCTAGACCCAAGAACATGAATGCCTCTAGTTAAGCATACAATCCATTTTCTAATTTTAGAAACCACTGACGTTCAAATACTGTTTCACTTCCATGTTAATACTTGTTTGGTGGAGTCTAATACAATCCACGGAGACAGTTTTATTACAACTGTGAATTTCCTTTTTAAGTATGGCTGTCCTTCCTACCAAAGAGATATTAAAAGTCATTTGAGCTTTAGCTCAAGTGCAAATTTCTTATGAACAAGGCTAGTTAATGATGACTCAAAATTTCAGAAATACAAAGAGTTGGTTCACAGGTTACTTCATGTGGCACTAATTTCAAGTTAAAGGATTTGACGTTTTAAAACTGGCATTGGGTAGTTAGCTCTCAGGTACATTTCATGAACCCTCTTACACCTCTCATCTTCCTGCTGACTAGGGGAGGTAAATGATATTCCTTGGCAAGTGGTGGGTGACGTTCTGTCCTTTGAGATAAAAAGATTTCCCATGTGTGGTTTTCAAGTCTGTTTGGAGAAAGTGAAAGAAAAAAAAAAGATAGTCCTGCTCTTGGATTATTTCTTAGGTAATGATGCCAATAGTACTCTCAACACGTTTTCTCTAGGCAAACGGATGTATCCATATAAGTATGTATTTATTTTTTACTCAACTTTCATTACTAACCACCAGTTTCTACAATGGCAGCCCACTCCAGTGTGCTTGCCTGGAAGATCCCTCTGACAGAGGAGCCTGGTGGACTACAGTCCACGCGGTCAGAGAGAGTCAGACATGACTGAGTGACTCAGCATGTACACGACCAGCTGGTACACACACTTTCAAAGATAAAAAAACCTTCCACTGAAGAGATGGACCAGCCTAGCTGAGAAGGTAGGACTAACAGTGATATGTTACTTTCTCTAGAATGAATTACTACAAAACAAAAAGGTGAAGGAGCACAGAGGGTGATGAGACTAAACCTGTCTCACCATTTGCAGCTGTTCCACAGAGGTGACACAATTTCAATTGATGGTTTCCAATAACATCTTCACAAATAGAAAATGAAGATTTATATGTAGGTAGGTTAAGGTTAGTCAACTGGCCAAGATAGTATTAAGGATAAAATAAGAAATGCAGTAACATATAATAAGCAGTTAGAAGTCATAGGATTGTAAAGGACCATTACAATGAATCCAACCTCTAGGTAGAAGGAAGGTTGTCTTAATGAAAGCAACCTAAATGCCCATGGACAGATGCATGCATAAAGAAAATGTGGTCTATTTAGACAATGGTGTGTTAGCCAAAAAAAGAAGGAGTCAGGAAGAGGGACAAAGAAAGGAATTCAGCCCTAAAACGGTGTGTCATCAGGCAGACTCTTGTGCAGGGAACTGTGGCTCATTCACAAGGGGAACTATGCAGACAGCCCTGAGACTGTCCTGGCTGGGAAAAGGGTAGAGGGTGAGGGGTGGGAGGGAAGGGCAATTAGAGAACCCACCGCCCCCACTCTTGTTACTCATCGAAGACTACCCTGCTGCTGCTGCTGCTGGTGCTGCTGATGCTAAGTCGCTTCAGTCCTGTCCAACTCTGTGACCCCATGGACGGCAGCCCATCAGGCTCCCCCGTCCCTGGGATTCTCCAGGCAAGAACACTGGAGTGGGTTGCCATTTCCTTCTCCAATGCACGAAAGTGAAAAGTGAAAGTGAAGTCGCTCAGTCGTGCCCGACTCTTTGCGACCCCATGGACTGCAGCCCACCAGGCTCCTCCATCCATGGGATTTTCCAGAAAGAGTACTGGAGTGAGGTGCCGTTGCCTTCTCCAAAGACTACCCTAGGAAGATGTAAATTCCCAGGCTTTGGCTGGGACAGCTGACCGCCACATGGTGAAGTTTCTGAACAGAGTAGCCGCATTTCTTACAGGATCTACTTCAGGAGAGTTACTTCCAGAGTCCATTTCAGTAATATCTAAGTACATATTAGGTCTTAAACAGAAAGCTTCAAGTCTCTGCTGGACACATAACAATGTATTAGCAGACATTACAAAGGTTTTACAAAGATGTGTAAGATACGGATGTCAGAAATTTTACAGAGATCAGAAACACTTCACTATAAATCAAGATGTGAGAGTGTAGTGTCAAACAGCTAAATCAAATTGCATGTAATGATGGAGTCAACTTCAAACCTATACGGCAAATAAAAGACTACACCACCAGGGAGGCCTTGGGTTGCCTGCTCTCTGCTCAGATGTCACTCATACTCGCCTGACAGGTCACTAGCACTAAAACTGAGAGAACAGTATGTGGAACTGAGTGTGATGAAAAGTTTTCCTATTTATGTAACACTGGAGTGGGTAGCCTATCCCACCGCCTGCAGATCTTTTCGACCCAGGAATCGAACCAGGGTCTCCTGCATTGCGGGTGGATTCTTTACCAACTGAGCTGTCAGGGAAGCTCATATGTAATTTCAAGACTCCCGACTCCCTTAATGAACAAGTGATCTGATGCTTGTAATATGCATTGTCCCCTTTTCAGAGTAGTCCCTGGAACATATACAAATGAGATTCTATTAGTATTCAAGTTTACAGGGTGAATAGCCCAAAGCAGAAAATAGGATAGTGAATATGCACATGGGAATACAAATTGCAAAAATGAGTTACTAATTTTCCTGGGTATAAACATCACTGGTCAAACCAATGTCTGAAAAGGATATTCTATTTCCTATCTATAACAAGCAGAATATAATTTAGACAAGTTTTCTAAAAGCATTAGAAACAGAAAAGAAAAGCTACAAAAGAATATGAACAAAATAAGAACAATGAATGAAAATGTATTTTTTCCTAAATATAGTCATTCAGAGATGTGTTTTTTCTTAAGAATCATCAGCCCTGATTATAAAACAAATAAGGACTCAGTGCAGAAAATTGAGCAATTCTTGGCATTTCCTTCTTTTCCTTCATTTTCTTAATTATTTATGTAAACTAAAATTTTCATTGAAGTACAACCATATACAAAACAGTATACAACTTACAAGTGTATGACACCTATATGGCAGCCCTCAGATGATTCTGTCTTTGTTGAGGGCAAAGCAACCTCATATGAGAGCTCTTAGCCAGTCCTTTTAACACATATCTGTTAACAAAGTGAAGAGATGGATCATTTCTTTTCTTGTTTTCTATAATCCTTGACTATTTCTTTCATTGCAGAAACTTTCAGACTAAGTTACTAATTCACTTAACAGCTATTAATTAAACACTTAATATGTATTCAGCAGCAGGCACGTGGTGACAGACCTTAGGGTTTAATGGAAGACACACATAAGACAAAATCTAACATGCACATCATGATTATAAAGTGTGAAATGCTATAAAAATAAATGAAAGTGATGTTACAGTCAAGAATAACAGGGTATCCTACCAAGACAGAGTGATTAAAGACCAAATCAGAGATGAGTCGAAAACTTGAATTAAAAGAACCCAGTCATGGGAAGAAAAAAGAAAAGAACATTTTTTAAAAAGGAACAGAATAAACAAAATATCTAAGTCTGGATTGTTCCACAAACAAAACAGATGACTAGGCTGCAGTGATCAAAGGCAGGAGTTAGAAACCAAAGCCAGGACGGGGCCATAGCTATCTAGGTTAAGAGTAATGATCAAAACTGCTAAGTGCAACGTAAAGGAAACACGGGGTTTTTAGCAAGGAAGTGAAGAGGCAATTTATGCTCTAATTAGTTGACTGTGACTGCTCTATTAGTAGGTGGCAAGAGAGAAAGCAAAACACCAGTGAGTTAGTGCAGGCACACAAGCGACAGAAAATGTACTCTGATGGCAAATCAACCGTTGTGTGGAATAACTAGTTACAGCAGTGTTGGAGGGGACAGAACAACAGATCCGTCAGGCTTGCATTTCAGCTATCAGGTAGCATGACATACCATTTACTGAAACTGAGAAGATCTGTGGAGAAACAGGTTTCCACAGGGAAAAGCAAGAGTTTAGTACAAACCGTATTAAGTTAGAGACGTCTGAGCAACATCCATGTGGATTTGCCAGCTAAGTACATTTGGACAAATGAAAAAGCAGCACTGAAGGGAGGTCCAAGCCAGATGCTATAAACGTGGGAGTTATTAGCATATAGATGGTTTTTAAAGCCTTGGAATGCAACAAAGAGAAGAACTCAGTGTGGAACCACGAGGAACCTCAATATTCAGAATTCGGTCAGATTCAAGCCAAAGACCGCTAAGCAGAAAGGCCCACACAGGTAGAAGGAAACTCAATTTCAAAAGAAAAAAAGAATATGTTTCACCAGGTAGAGGAATGATGAACAACGCCAGTGCCAAATGCTGGTAAGTGGTGAAGGAAGACAGGACGAAAGAAACACCTAAGTGAGCTCGGCAACATTCCAAGTTACTGGAGACTCTGCCAAGGATGCGGCAACAGGCAGAGAAATCAGTGGAGCTCAGGATGCCGTGGTTGTTGTTGTTCAGTCACTCCTTTGTGTCCGACTCTTTGTGACCCCATGGCCTGCAGCACGCCAGGCCTCCCCGTCCATCACCAACTCCCGGATCTCACTCAAACTCATGCTCACTGAGTCGGTGATGCCATCCAACCATCTCATCCTCTGTTGTCCCCTTCTCCTCCTGCCCTCAGTCTTTTCCAGATTCAGCAAATGAGTCAGCTCTTCCCATGAGGTGGCCAAACAACTGAAGATTCAGTTGCAGCATCAGTCCTTCCAATGAATATTCAGGGTTGATTTCATTTAGGATTGACTGGCTTGTTCTCCTTGTTGTCCACGGAACTCTCAAGAGTCTTCTCCAGCACCACAATTTAAAAGCATCAATCCTTCAGTGTTCGCCCTTCTTTATGGTCCAACTCTCACACCGATACATGACTAATGGAAAAACCACAGCTTTGACTAGACAGACCTTTATCCCCAAAGTGATGTCTCTGCTTTTTAGTACACTATCTAGGTTTGTCGTAGCTTTCCTTTCAAGGAGCTGGCATCTTTTAATTTTGTGGCTTCAGTCACTCTCTGCAGTGATTTTGGAGTCCAAGAAGATAAAATCTGACACTGTTTCCACTTTTTAAACCCTTCTTCATTGAGTTACACAATGAAGACTTCACCACAACAAAGCTGTGATCTATGAAGGGAGGATTTCAGGTAAGATCTTTAAAAGGGTGGATATTACTAACAAATGATTGTGGACAGAGAAAAAGAGAAAGGTTAATGATTCAAGGGGGAGGTGACTAGCTGAAGAAGCATCGTCTTTGTTAAGTCAAGAGGTGGGGGCCCAGAGCAGGTCTAGTGATCTTGGTATCAGACAATAAGAAGGATGGGATGTTTCTAAAGAAGCAAGTGAGAAGGAGACAGTGCTCTGTGCTATGACTCTCAGTAAAGTATTTGGCAAGGTGGTCAGCCAAAAGGAAAGAGGCAGAGAAGGAATGGGGGGCATGGTGGTGTCGGGCCAAATAACCAAGGTCCAGGTATAAACTGGTGCGGATACAAAGTGGTAACTCTTCCTTGCTTAGGAGTTCCAGGTAATATTTATTAACAGGAATGAGAGAGCCATCTTCCGATTGTAACCTTATGCTATCTTCTGTTTATTCAAATGCTTACTAAAAAACACCAAACCGCTCCTCCCACAAAAACCTCAAAACTTCATGAGAACATAAAGTGAAAAAATGGATTAGCAAGGACATTTAAAGTCATGAACAAAAGCAAGTTCATTAAAAGAAAAACATGTGGAAGAGCAGCTGAAGGAAAGTGAATAAATGGTGACCTATGCAATTCAGAGTGAATAAAGGGAGAAGAAGTACAGGGCTGGGGAGAGTGAGAAAGAGAATGAGTGAAGTTAAAATTACTTCACTCCTGTGAGTTTTGTGAGCATATGCGCTGTTGTCAATGACAAGAATGTTTGTGTTTGTAATTTTGGAGACAGACAAGTTTCTGCTGGTAACAACAATGTAGCCTAATTCTGTCATCTGTGTTTAGAACAGAATGAAATAAAAGTCCACTGGAGATGAGAAAATGAAGAAACTAAGATTGAGGGTGTGCATCTCTGTGCGTACTCAGCCACGTGCAACTCTTTGTGATCCGAGGGACTGCAGCCCTCCAGACTTCTCTGTCCATGGACTTCCCAGACAAGAATACTGGAGCAGGTTACCATTTCCTTCTCCAAGGGATCTCCCCGACCCAGGGAACATACCAGGATTCATCTCTTGCATCTCCGGCATTAGCAGGTGGATTCTTTACCACACCACCATGATAATTCACATAAATGGTGAATTTCCAAGAAAGCTGAAAGAAGCTGGAGCAGAGAATAAGCTGGGGGAGGGGGGTGGATAATGAAATCTGCTGCAAGGGAGAATACAGGTTGGGAGGACAAGGTTAGCAGATGACAGGATCAACCTGGAGGAGAGCCTGGTAGAGCCAAATGGTATAAACCTCCAAAGTTTTAACAGGAGGGAAGGGGTCTGGTCTGGCCGGTGCCCTGGAGAACATCCATCTTGGCTTCAGTACCTGATTCTAAGGAGGCTCCTGTGAGACTAAACAGCCTCGCCTGGGGAGGCCTCAGGGAAAACAGGAAGCCCTACTCAGCGCCAGGTGGTAGTAGAAATGTTTTGAAACAAGACTGGAATTTAACAATGGAGTTTGCTGTTCACGGAAAAAGAATTCCAAAAGCAGAACGATTAAACTATTAAGAAAGATGCTGGAATGTAATTATCTGGAGGACTTTGTAGTAAGGGGGTAATTTTAGCTACAACTATTATATATCCAACTCAAAATTATTCACCTCCTTCTACGCGCAAGGGACTGTGCTCTTAATAAGTTTTTCAGTCGTAAGCAATCAAGAACCAAGTAGGAAAGGAACACAGTCTGGTGTACAGCTCAGATGTCGTGACACCAATGCAAAAGTGGGAAATTATTTCCAAAAGTCAAAAATATCTATAAATATTTATGGAAAGATGAATTTAAAATGGCCTCTACAGTAATATAAAACATGTTTTAAATCAATTCTAGTATTCTTTTGAAGCACATCAAATAAAATTAATTCATTTCTAATCAAACCACTAAAATATTTTTTAAAGCAAGACTTTACTGAGAGGCAAAATTTAAAAATTAATGTGTGCGCACGCACGCGCACACACACACACACACACACACACACCCCTCAGCTTTTAGACTAACTATATTCATCAAATCTTGCCCTAAAGGAAACCAGACAGAAGTTTACACAAATTCACTGGGTACAGAAAAACTTAGACGTTATCTAACTGCAAAGAGATCAACCCAGTCAATCCTAAAAGAAATCAACTGATGTTGAAGTGCCAACACATTGGCCAAATGATGTGAAGAGTCGACTCAGTGGAAAAGACCCTGATGCTGGGAAAGACGGGAAGAAACAGGAGAAACAGCAGCAGAGGACGAGGTAGTTGGATGGTGTCACTGACTCAGTGGACAGGAATCCAAGCAAATTCCAGGAGATGCGGAAGGATAGGGAAGCCCATGACACAGCAACCAATGAACAACAACAATACTATAGACTTTTAAATGTTCCGGCAATACTGGGCAGAAGGACACTGTCTTTAATTACGATATAATGCGTGTATTATGGCTCATAGTGAAAAACCCTTGACACCACCTACACAGAAATCAAGACAAGCAAACACTGAAAAATTCCTTTTTTGCAATGTGAAAATGTTCAAAACTAGATCATCAGCAAGGACCTACTGGACAGCACAGGCAACTCTACTCAATAGTCTGCAATAACCCCCTTGGGAAAAGAATCTGAGAAAGAATGGATACTGACTGTGGCTCAGATCATGAACTCCTTATTACCAAACTCAGACTTAAATTGAAGAAAGTAGGGAAAACCGCTAGACCATTCAGGTATGACCTAAATCAAATCCCTTATGATTATACAGTGGAAGTGAGAAATAGATTTAAGGGCCTAGATCTGATAGATAGAATGCCTGATGAACTATGGAATGAGCTTCCTGACATTGTACGGGAGACATGGATCAAAACCATCCCCATGCAAAAGAAATGCAAAAGGGCAAAATGGTTGTCTAGAGAGGCTTTACAAATAGCTGTGAAAAGAAGAGAAGTGAAAAGCAAAGGAGAAAAGGAAAGATATAAGCATCTGAATGCAGAGTTCCAAAGAATAGCAAGAAGAGATAAGAAAGCCTTCCTCAGCAATCAATGCAAAGAAATAGAGGAAAACAACAGAATGGGAAAGACTAGAAATCTCTTCAAGAAAATTAGAGATACCAAAGGAACATTTCATGCAAAGATGGGCTCAATAAAGGACAGAAATGGTATGGACCTAACAGAAGCAGAAGATATTAAGAAGAGGTGGCAAGAATACACACAAGAACTGTACAAAAAAGATCTTCATGACCTGGATAAACATGATGGTGTGATCACTCATCTAGAGCCAGACATCCTGGAATGTGAAGTCAAGTGGGCCTTAGAAAGCATCACTATGAACAAAGCTAATGGAGGTGATGGAATTCTAGTGGAGCTATTTCAAATCCTGAAAGATGATGCTGTGAAAGTGCTGCACTCAATATGCCAGCAAGTTTGGAAAACTCAG